>PVIW01005522.1:0-27919 GCA_004026585.1 Noctilio leporinus | reverse complement strand
CCATACAAGCTAGATCCAAAGAGGACCATACCAAGACACATCATAATCAAAATGCCAAAGTTTAAAGATAAAGAGAGAATCTTAAAAACAGCAAGAGAAAAGCAGAGAGTTACCTACAAAAGGGTTCCTATATGACTATAAGCTGATTTCCAAAAGGAAACTTTGCAGGCAAGAAGGAACTGGTTGGCAAAGTGATGAAAAACTAGGACTTACAATCAAGGTTACTCTATCCAGCAAAGCTATCGTTTAGAATGGAAGGGCAGATAAAGTGCTTCCTAGACAACGTAAAGCTAAAGGAGTTAATCATCACCAAGTCATTATTATGTGAAATATTAAGGGGACTTACTTAAGAAAAAGAATATGAAAACTATGAACATTAAAATGACAACAAACTTACAACTATCAACAGAATCTGAAAACAAAACAAACAAACAAACAAACAAAAAAAAAAACTAAACAAGCAACCAGAATAGGATCAGATCAGAATTATAGGTATGGAGATCAGTGGGAGGATTATTAGCTTGGACTGGGGAAGGGGGAGAAATGGGGAAATGGTGCAGAAATTAGGAAACATAATTGGTGGGCACAAGAGAGACAGGTGGAAGTTAGGAATAATATAGGAAAGGGTGAATGAAATCAGGTAACCTATATAACCCATGGACATGAACTAAGGGGGGCTGGAATTGAGGGAGGAAACGGGGGTGCTGGGTGGAAGGGAGCAAAAAGAAAATAAATTGGGATAACTGTAACAGCATAGTCAATAAGCATATTATGAAAAAGAATCATCAAAGAACAGAAATTACAAAACCAGATTTGGAGCTGTGTATGTTCTGAGATATTTTCAATTCTCTGTCTTGTCAATTATTTCTTTATAAACACTGTTTCCTTCTCAATAGGATGAAAGGAATGAGCTACCCACTGTTAACACTCAATTCAGAGAAAAAATATAGGTATCATAGATACACACATATGCATACAAATATAGTTAAATTATTTTATTTCATCCTTATTTCTATGTTTTATTGTTTGCTCTGTATGTCTCCTCTGAGTTAACTCCAACAATCATCTAAGTTAAGGATTTGAATGTGGTATTTTTCTTTTATTGAGTCATTAATTTTTAAACTATGTGATATTGAAGAACACCTTAAGAAGGAAATTTAGATAAACTTTAAAGCAATATTAATTACTAAAATATAGCTTCCTGCAGCTAAGGAATGCAAATTGCCCAGGGTAACTGATGGTAAACACTTACTGTTATTAGCACAGAACTTTATTTTATAAATTATTATTAAAATTTATCTGATTTTTATAATTTTTTCCTCTTCATTTTTATCCAGGGTACTCTTTTCCTTTGGAACCAAAAATTTTGAAATACTGGTAATTAGCTTCTATAGAATTTTGACATTTAAACTATTTAAACCATAGGAAAGTTTTCTCTGCCTTGTTATGCACTTTTCTCTGACATGGGAAAATGTAATTAAAGATAAAGCATCAAAATAATCATATATGACATTTTTTATTCAAATCAAGACATTAATAAGTAATGCAAACTGTAAATATTTAATAATTCATACCTAGAATAAGTACAAAAGGAAAAATTACTTAAACTTCAAAAGGAATATCAATGCCTTGGTGGGGTTGCACAGTGGATTGGAGCACCATATCATACACCAAAATTTTTTTCAGGTTCGATCCCCAGTCAGGGTGAACCCAGGAAGCAACAGATCGATGTTTCTCATATGGATGTTTTTCTCTCTCTCACTTTTTCTCTCTTTCTCCCCTCCCTTTCCTTCTTCTCTAAACTCAATAAAAATATCCTCAGATGAGGATTAAAAAATGAAACAAAACGGTTAGCACCTTTCACTAGGGACAAGAGTCCCAGAAGTCTCCCAATTATTTTTCACAAATAATTTTTTTAATTATTTTTTTAAATTAAAAATAAATAAATAAAAATATCTTGAAGTCTTTTTTTTTAAGATTTGATTTATTATTTTTAGAGAGAGGGAAAGGGAGAGAGGCAGAGAGGGAGAGAAACATCAATGTATGGTTGCTTTTCACCTGCCTCCAGCTGGGGACCTGGCTGGAGACCTGGCTTGCAACCTGGATATGTGCCCTGGCTGGGAATCAGACCATCGAGGCTTGGGTCCGCAGGCTGACACCTATGCACTAAGCCACCAGCCAGGGCTTAAGATGTCTTTCCATATCTAAAATTCTCTTCAACTATTCTGTTTACATTACAATTAATTAACCAGGGGATTTTTTTAAAGTTCATTTTTACTGCAAACATCCAGAGGGCCATTATTCATAACAATTAGTGAATCTTACTATTATATTATTTTTATTAAATTACAGCAAGATTTTAAAAAGTATTACATGCACTGGACAATAAGAGATATTAATAGCTATTAGAGGAATTATTAAACTCTGCAATAATTTTAATGAGCCAGATAAAAAATTAAAATATTAAAACAACATTTACTATGTGCCAAACTATTCTGTTCACTACAGGTTTGTGGTATGATTGTTTTTTACTTATTACTATAGTACAAAGTACAATTAATTTACTTGGGCAAATTGTTCTTTTAAAACTCTTCTTCCTAGAAACATTCTGAGGTCTAATTCTCACAATCATACATACGTTTGAATAATATGTTACCTTAGAATAAGACCTATTACATTTGTTTGGTCAATTATGATTCAATTATGAAACAATTGTTAAACTATTATATGAAGTAGATTCAAGAGATATTAATGACTCCTTCAAAGATAATTAACTTATAAAAGGATTTTAATGACTCATATTAGCAATTTAAACAATTTTAGCCTTGGCTGGTGGCACAGTGGATCAGGAGCTGACCTATGAACCCAGAGGTCGCTGGTTTGATTCCCCAGCCAGGGCAACATAACCAGATTGTAAACCAGGTCTCCAGCCAGGTCTGTGGCTGGAAGCAGGTGAAAGGCAACCATACATTGATGTCTCTCTCCCTCTCTGCCTCTCTCCCTTTCCCTCCCTGAAAATAATAAAATCTTAAAAAAAAAATTCTAATGGTAATAATAATACAATGATAATAATAGGCACATTTCTTATGGGGTAAATGATTCTGATGTCATTATTAAACCATATCTTTCTTCATACTATTCTACTACACAGCCCTTCCTGTTCTTTGTAACACAGGCTATTTTATGAAACTATAATTTTATTTCAATATGTTTAAATCTTTTGTTGGTCTGTTCAGTCTCAGGCTTCCTTTTTCTCTTTTCTTGCTATACAAAGAAAATTGAGCGCCAGTGTGATTTTTATAGCATTTTTGTAAGAATGCTTATTTATTTCCTTGTATTTTAAATGTGCCCAGAGGCACCATACTCTATATCTGTAAATTTAAATGTAGGTCTAGTTATTTAGAAATAAATGAGAAAATAAATAAAATATGTAGGGTGGATGCAAGCAGATATATAGGAGAGCCATTTTTATTGTTGACTAGAAAACATGGGAAATTTTGTCATCTTCAATTTACCTTGCTTCATTCTGACCAAAACTTCTTTGACACAAATAATGATGTGTAGAATGCCTCTGTGGTCTGTGGAATGGTAGAAACGTATTTTATGTGCGTGTGCATGTGCTTCCCTGAAGCAGGATGTGAGTACAGATGCCATTCAGCAAGAACACTGACTACAAGTTGAACACAAAGGGCCTTGACCTCATTGAACACTCATTGAAACAGTTATTTATGGGAGGCAGTGCCTGCAAACAGCATCCATCAGGACTAAATGTTCGTTGCATGGATGCAGGAGAGACACCTTCACACACAAACATAATTTCCAGATTAGGTGCCTGCTCCTGAAATTACTGAGTTTGGTCAAAAAAGAAAAAAATTCCATTTGCTCTCAGTCCTGAGAACTGCACAATGCATTCTCTTATCTCTAAAAATCATTCCTGGGTAAAGAGGCTATACTTTTGGAAGTGAAAAGGAATATATAATTGACTGGCTTTATTTCAAATTTTTATTGGCAGGGCATCATTCTCTCAAATATTTTTATATTTGAAGTCCCACCTTGGCAATACATGTGTGTTTTGACATGTGTAAGTACTCCTGATATACAAATGTTAGAAGTTGCAGAATCAAAAATTACAGTGAATAATTAATTTTACCAAACTTGCCAAAATGTTGCTACAAATGTCCAAGTTTAGGTTGAAGAACATATTCTTCTTAAGTCATCAGCTCTTAGATTGTGGTAATAGTGCCAAATTTTAGTAGGAAATCAACTGAGGAGGAGAAAGTTTAGGGCATGGTAATGAAAAGCTATGTCACTTTCTTGGTCCATTGTTACAATGCTTATCCCATTTCACCTATTATACTACGCTCATTCATCTAATTACTCCAAAATCTATAATAGCTACTAAGGTAGGAACCTTTAGAGGTAGTATTCACCGCTGGATTCTTTACAATGTGAAAAAGCAGGGGATCAGTACATATTTCTTACATTAATAAATGAATGTAATTTTATACACTATTATAATTATTTTTATGGGCATTCTCTCTATATACATAATTATATATATATAAATATATATTTATATATTTTTAATATATAATTTTATTTCTAATATAGATGTGTAAGAACAGGTGTTTTAGATCTTGTAAAAAAACTAAATGTAACTGTCTATTCATTGGTATGCACGGTATTTTGCTCTTGATAGTCAGTAGCTTAATGCCTGATTCTCTGTAGTTTTATTCATATATATATATATATATATATATATATATATATATATTGTTGACTAGAAAACATGGGAAATTTTGTCATCTTCAATTTACCTTGCTTCATTCTGACCAAAACTTATATATATATAACCAGGTTGCAAGCCATGTCTCCAGCCAGGGCCCCAGGTGGAGGCAAGTGAAAAGCAACCATACATTGATGTTTCTCTTGTTTTCTTTCACCCTCCCTGCCCTTCTATCTCAAAGATAATGAATAAAATCTAAAAAAAAAAAAAAAAAAAAAAAAAATGCAGGCTATGTCCTGCATTTCACTGTATGCTTTATGTGGTTGCACATGATTATTGTATAGTAGGCTCTCAATATATATTTATATTACATTTTACTTTTTAATCAAGGAGATATTAAAATTTAACTTAGGAAAGTATCTTGCTAAATTAGAAAAATAATCAGATAAAAAAGTATACACAGTGGTCAGAGGGAAGGTGGTTGGGGGGAGTGGGGAGGCAGAGGCAAAGAAGGGGAGCAGCTTAGACAAGAACCTAGTATAAAGGAACCATGGACATAGACAACAGATGGGATTGACTTTGGAGGGGAATTGGTGGGTGGGAAGGGGACAGAGAGGAGTCAAAAGGGGATGGATGTAATACAACAACAATAAAGTTAAATTTTTTAAAAAAGCATACACATTGGCTTACACATATCTACATTGTCAATTAGCATTTTCTTTTTGTTTTAAATATTTTATTTATTTATTTCTAGAAAGAGGGGAAGAGAGGAAGAAAGAGACAGAGAGAAACATCAATATGTGCTTGCCTCCAGCTCATCTCCAACTGGGGACCTGGCCAGCAGCCCAGGAATGTGCCCTGACTAGGAATATAATTGGCGACTCTTTGGTTGGCAGGTCGGTGCTCAATACAATGAGCCACAGAGCCAGGGCTCAATTAGCATTTTCTCTGGGGTTTAAAAATGTATATCATCTATACTAATATCATATATTTTATTTATTTTTTTAAGATTTTATTTATTATTTCCAGAGATAAGGGAAGGGAGAGAGGCAGAGAGGAAGAGAAACATCAATGTATGGTTGCCTTTCACCTGCCTCCAGCTATGGACCTGGCTGGAGACCTGGCTTCTAACCTGGTTATTTGCCCTGGCTGGGCATGGAACCAGTAACCTTTGAGTTTGCTGGCCGGTACCTATCCACTGTGCCACCAGCCAAGGCCAATCATATATTTTAAACATAATAAAATGAAACAAATTCCTATAATTCAGTTACCAAGGTACATAACATAAAGCTTATTATCCATGTATTATAGTGTCAATGTTTATCAACAACATATTTTTGTTTCTAATATAAATGTGTAAGAACAGGTGTTTTAGATGTTGTAAAAAAACTAAATGTAACTGTCTATTCATTGGTATGCACAGTATTTTGTTCTTGATAGTAGCTTAATGCTTGATTCTCTGTAGTTTTATTCTTATGCTATTCTTACTTGTTTATACTGAAAACAGTTGGTTGTTATACTTTCATATGTAATACCTTGTACTCACAAATGTGAATCAAGATAATGGTTCAAGTGGCTTCCTTTGGTGATGTAAGCTAATTGTGGAAAGTTGTATTTTTATGTATACCATTTCTTACATTGCATGATTTTGTGAAACACTGGCTTTGAGTTTCTCCTATTTTACTTGTTTCACCTCTTTATACTTGATAGTGAAACATCAGTGAAGGATGATATATAAATTTTCAAATGCATAATAAATTGATTGATGGAAATCTAAGCAACTATTCACATACTATATAGTAGGCAGTCAATTATAATATGCTGGAGGAGTATGAGTAATTTGATGTTAGAATCTGGATCCATTTTATTCATCAAACATTATGCCCAGTCATTATTAATACTCATGCTTCTATTCATTTCTGTTCTTTCACCATCCTCTTGATATAATTTTTAAGAGCTGAGTTTTTAAAGATTTCTCATCTTGATGTGGACAATTGCAAGTTATTTGCTTAGCACTCATCCACTCTTACTTTTGATCATAAAAACAACTCTAATTTTTGTGATATATTGAAATGCCTGTATCATAACTTATTACCAATGTTGACTTACATATATAATTTTCTTCAATATGTCAAGTAAAAGGAATGTCTAGCAAAACTACTTTTTCAGAAAAATATATAAGATTTATAAGGGTTCAAGAGAAAAAATAATGCAAATAAAAATAAGTTGTGGTTCCGCTGGAAATGGTAAAATTTCACCATAAACAAATTCCGAGTTATTAGAATCACCCAGCAAGTTCCCATCATCCTGGGGCTAAACTCAAAAGTGTAGTTGTCAGAAATAAACAAGGGAAACTCCTTTTCAGGACACTGACATTTAATTTTTTCTGAGGCTTGTTAAAGGTCATTCAATTTCTTTGCTTGCATTTTGCTTTCATTATCTTGCAAGTTACTTTGGTGAATTAATTCATTTAATGCTGTGAAGATGAAAATTGATTTGTATCAGATCACTTCATTCTGTAGATAACTTGCCAATTTTGAACACTTTATTCTTTTTTTGTAACGAGAAAGAGAGGGATAGAAAAGATTTATGAGAAAGAAAAGATCAAGGAAATTGAATATTATGCTAAATTCAATATTATGCTAAATATTATGCTAAAGGCATTATATTCCTGAATTTTAAAAAAATTACCACATTTTTATTTTGGTAAAATAGTAAATGGAAAAAGGAAATGACTCCTATAAGAATGGTTGTCAAAAACCAAAGGAGAAAAATAAAAGTATAAATACTACTAGAGACATCATATTAAGACCCAAATAGAAATATCAAGAGAGATGCCAATTATATGTTCAACCTAAGAACTGTTATAGCAAACACAAAGAAGGCAAAATTATTTCTGAAAAACCTTATAGTTACACATTTAAACAAGAGAAGAGTCTAAAATTAGTAAGAGGGTATAACACACATGATTAGATCAGTTCTATTAAAAGCTATGAAAGACAATAAATGATTCAATAGAAGTAATTTGCATCTGGGTTTGTTTAGTAAATCCACCCGAGGCCGTTATCAAAATCTTTTGACAAGCTAATTAAAAGCAGACAGTTATACGGCATTTGCTGTTTACCTTTGTGAAATGAGTCAACTGATCTTCAAGTCCCTATATTCATATTTTTCCAGTGTCCTGTCATGATGACCTTTACAGTACAATAGTATGAATAAACTGAATATTTATCTAGATAGCCTCAGAGTCACAATGAAAGTAAAATGTCCCCAGAAAAAATTTAACCAACATTTAACTCAATGAAATAAACAGTTACTAAACATTGGATATGTCCTGAATATTGCACAGAGTGAGGAAACCACACAAAAATCAAAGTCACCACCAATGAGGAACTCATGATATATCAACTGTTTTTAAAATATGTGTTCTAATATTTTCAGTTTTATTGTTCTTTAAATCTCTTTATCTGTGGTAATAATATATAGTTTCTTTAAAACAATAATGTTTCTTTTACCATACTGAGTTTCTCACAGCAATATATATTCACCACAAAAAAATACCCCCCAGAAAGGTCACTAGAAGAAGGAAACAATAGGAAAAGCTTGATTTTATTTTGTTGCTGGGTTTTGTTTGTTTGTTTTCTTTTTTTTAATTAATTTATTTATTTTTAAATATTTTTATTTATTATTTCTAGAGAGAGGGGGAAGGAAGAGAGGCAGAGAGGGAGAGAGACATCAATGTATGGCTGCCTTTTACCTGCCTCCCGCTACAGACCTGGCTGGATACCTGGTTATGGTGCCCTGTCTGGGAATCGAACCAGCGACCTTTGGATTCGCAGGCCAGCACCTTATCCACTGAGCCACCAGCCAGGGCTTTCTTTTCCTTCCTTCTTTTCTTTCTTTCTTTCTTTCTTTCTTTCTTTTTCTTTTTTTAAAGATTTTATTATTCTTAGAGACAGGGGAAGGGAGAGAGGCAGAGAGGGAGAGAGGCATCAATGTATGGTTGTCTTTCACCTGCCTCCAGCTATGGACCTGGCTGGAGACCTGGCTTGCAACCTGGTTATGTGCCCTGGCTTGGAAATTGAACCAGCGACCTTCAGCTTCCCAGGCCGGCTTCTTATCCACTGTCTCACTAGCCAGGGTTTGTTGCTGGTTTTAATACAGACTTTGGAATAATTTTACTGGGATTCCATAGGATAAGCCGATGCCTTGAGGCTAATATAGTTTGTATTTTCCCTAGTGCCTGACAAATCAGTGGAAACTGGAATAAACTATTTTTCAAACCAGTAATAACCTTCAGGGTCATTTTTGCCTTAACAAATTCTTCCTCTCTAAAGATTCAAAGTAGGCCAACTTTTCTTCTGGTAATCTACCTCAGACTCAGGCTCACATTGGGCTGGGAAGTATGGCCAGGCCAGCTCTTTCTTCACACTGCTGATTTCAAAAAATCATCTTGCTGATGTATATTCAAAATTATACATAGCTTGAATAAGATGGACAATCAGAATCTAACCACAATGTTAAAAAAACATTTCTTTAAGCAGAGATTGGAGCATCAACTTTCAAAAATATCTTTGAATATTTTTAAAAAGATTTTATTTATTATTTTCAGAGAGAGGGGCAGGGAGAGAGGCAGAGAAGGGGAGAGAGACATCAGTGTATGGTTGCCTTTCACCTGCCTCCAGCCACGGACCTGGCTGGAGACCTGGCTTGCAACCTGGTTATGTGCCCTGCCTGGGAAAGGAAACAGCGACCTTTGGGTTTGCAGGCCGGTGCCTTATCCACTGTGCCACCATCCAGGGCTATCTTTGAATATTTTAAATCTAGGGACAATTAATGATATTCAAGGAAGAGTCATGTTTCTGTGTATTATTGGCATTGATTCTTCAGCACAGATTAAAAAATAAATCCAAGGTAACATTCTTGACACTGATGTCCTTTTTAAAAAAAGAAATAAAGAGCCCTGGCTGGTGGCTTAGTGGATAGACATTGGCCTCTGAACCCAAAGGTCACTGGCTCAATTTCCAGCCAGGGCACATACCCAGGTCTCAAGCCAGATCTCCAGCCAGGTCCTTAACTAGAGGCAGGTGAAAGGCAACCATACATTGATGTTTCCTCTTCCTTCCTTTCTCCCTCCCTGCCCTTCTCTCTAAAAATAATTAATAAAATCTTTCTAAATAAATTTCAAAAAGAAAAAATAAATCTATAATAGACTGCAAGCTAGCACTTACTATATGCCAGTACCAGTTTTAAGCACATCACAAATATTACCTTTTTGGATCTTAACAGCCTTATAAACCTGATACAAATACTATTTCCATTTTGCATATTAGGAAATTAAGCATTGATAGGTGAAGTAACATGTTCAAATATAACTTAGTCGGTGGTAGTACTGATATTGTGATATTTTTATGATTTAGTTTTTAATCTAAGTAATACATGCACAGACCTACAAACTAAATAACTAGCAGCCTCCTACTCACTAGTACTCATTGAATTCCCATTGACTCAACAAGATCATTTTTAATGTTTGTACTTTTGTCATCTACCTATGTAATTCTAAAAGTAAAACAACCTGCTTATACTATTTTTCTTGATTTTTAAGTACATGCCATTTTCTACCTGCTACAAAGAGATAAGAGCCAGTACTTTTACAACAGAGACACACATGCATGGATCCGCTCCCATCTTTCTGCCAATGGTGGTATTTAATTATTTTGTTAAGTAATTATTTACAATGACATCATACTACATCAATTTTGGACATGGTTAAGTGGCCAGATATTATATTTTCATTCTTGTAGAACTTTAATTTTTCCTGAAGTTGCTAATTGTCTTACTTTATTCCCTTAAATTTCTAGGTACCTACCATGAACTCACTGCCAAGTATTCTGACAAATTGTAAATTTCATTGCAACACACTAAAACACACAGTTAATCTGTCAAGCACTTTTATGCCTTATCTCTGGAGACCTCCATTTATTGGAATCCTCTGCTTTCCTGCAGTGAACTGAACTGAATAGTCCCCTCTCCCAAGGAGTGCTTTCCCCATGAATCTGAGCTGCTTTCTCCTCTTTGTCTGGGTTTGAGCATTGTCTTTATAAAGACTTTTGATGAATTCTTCATTTTTGAACAACACCTGCAAAAGCAACCTAACACCTTCACAAGCACCTGGTATCACCGAACTTCCAACCTCATTAGAGATAATGATGTAAACAAGTAATGATAGCTTTCGTTTTCTCTCACACCAATTCCCATATTCATGGGCATAGATTTCAGCTTTCTGTCTTTTCTTCTAAATTATATATATATATATATATATATATATATATATATATATATATATATTTCCACACCAGAGAGAATGAGAAAAACAGATGACCCTGGTAGAACTCTGAGTTAGGACAGAGCTAAGACTCCAAGGGGACCAAAGTGATCAGACTTAGAAGAAAGTAATGGAGAGAGCTACATAGAAGTGAAAGTTTAATGTAAACAAATCAATCTCATGTTTCTTTATGCTACCAACAATCAAACAAAAATTGAACATAAAGTGTTAATGCGTGCATAATAGAATAAAAATATGAAATGCTAAAAGATAAAGCTGACAAAAGATATGAAAAATCAATACACTGAAAACTACCCAAATGAGCTTTACCTTGTTTGGGATCAGAAGATCCAGTGTTGTTAAGATATGAAGCCACATTGAGACTGGTTGGAGGGGTGGAAACCCAAAAGGGGCTAGTCCCATGTGTGGCAGATTAAAAACTGGGAGGAATATCAGGGCTGAAAAGGTCCTCTGAGAAGCAGGGGATCCAGAAGAGAATTCCAGTGCTGGGAAAAGAAGTCCCCAAAACTTCTGGCTGTAAAAAAGGGTGGGGATGGTGGTTAAGTAGTACTCAGGGCCTCTGGAATCCTAGGCATTTCTCTTAAAAGTCCAGAGCATGGACTTACTTGGACTCACTTGCTCTGAGCTCCAGCACTAAGGCAGGAGCTCAAAAGTTATCAGGGACATGTGGGTAGAAACGGATTTGTTTGGCATCAGGGTGAGAGCTCAGTAGGCTACTACCTCCCAGACAAAAGTGCTGGCAGAGTTTTCCTTTTCTGAAGCCTCTTTCCACAGAGCTGACAAGTGGGCATCATATCTGAGTCTCCATCAACGTGGCCATCAACTGTTTGCCCCACCCTAGGGTTTACCAGAGACCCTGCCCTACCCAACTTGCAGGCCCACTGAAGCTGTTTCCAGTGTTTTTCCCATATGAACAGCCAGTCTTGGCTCGTGTTTCAAACTTTTCTAAAATTTCTCTAACAAGCAGCGTCAAGCCTCAGCATGCCCCATACTTCCCATTAAGTGGCCCCGGCCAGGCCCAGCCTTAGGAGCAGCCAGCCTTGGTTCATAGCTTGGCTTTTCCCAGGCACTTCCAAGCCCGTCTCAATAGCAGCCACCTGCAGGTGGCTTTAGAGCTCATGCCAGGTAGCCCTGTGCAGAGCACAGGTGGCAGCTGATTTTGGCCTGCACCTCCCAGGAGGCACCTGAGCCAACGTACCAGGTGAAAGCTTCAGACCACATGAAGCACTCCAAAACACCTCCACAAGCAACATGCTGATGGAGATGACTCAAAAGAAGCCAGCCGCTGATAAAGGAAGTTCTACTCTTTGGGGGAAGCTCCTACACAACTGATTCTTGAAAGTTCTCACAGCCAGTCCTTGCAGTTGATCAGCTTGGATGGTAAATCTTTCCCATTTATGTGCCATTAGCAATCAAGGCTCAACTACACAGCCCATATAGGAGACACACCTGAAGTGCCTAGCTTGGGTGAACAGGGAGGCTGTGCTAATGGACCATAAAGAATAAAGCCACTCTACCTGGAGACAGAGGAGCTCCACCTAATACACAGAAACAAATGCAGGGAGGCTGCCAAAATGAGGAGACAAAAAAAAAAAAAAAAAAAAAAAAAAAAAGTGTTCCAAATAAGAGAATGAAATTCCAGAAAAAAAACCTAAACAAATGAAGAGAAGCCATTTACAAAATGCAGAGTTTAATACACTGGTATTAAGAATGTTAAATGAGCCCTGGCTGGTGGCTCAATGGATAAGGCGCCAGCCTGTGAACCTAAAAGTCACTGGTTTGATTCTCCAGCCAGGGCACATAACCAAGTTGCAAGCCAGGTCTCCAGCCAGGTCAATAGCTTGAGGCAGGTGAAAGGCAACCATACATTGATTCTTCTCTTCCTCTCTGCCTCTCTCCCTCCCCCTCTCTCTAAAAATAATAAATAAAATTTTTTTTAAAAGAATGTTAAATGAACGTAGTGGAGAAATAGGTTAGCTTAGTGAGGACTTCAAAAAAGAGATAAGAAATATAAAAATGGAACTAGAAAATGTATAAAATAATCAGTCAGAAATGAAGGACACATTAACTGAAATTTTTAAAAAATCCATTACAGAAAATCAATAGTAGAGTAGATGAAACAGAGGATCAAGTCAGAGATTTGAAAGATAAGAAAACAGAAAACATTCCATCAGAACCACAAAAAGAGAAAGAATCCCCCCAAATAAGGATAGCATAAGGAGCCTCTGGAACAACTTCAAAAGTACGTAAATTTACACAATGGGTGCTGAAAAAAGGAGTGAGAGCAAGGAATTTAAAACTGATGTAAAAAAAAAATAATGACAGAAATTTCTCAAATTTTGTGAAGGACAGACATACAAGGCCAGGAAGTACAAAGTCCCAAACAAGATGAACCCAAAGAGGCCCACATCAAGATACATCATAATGAAAATTGCCAAAGGGGAAAGACAAAGAGGAAAACAGTTGTCTGTAAGGGAGCTCCTATAAGACTTTCAGGTGATTTCTCAACAGAAACTCTGCAAGCCAGAAGGGAGTGACAAGAAATATTCAAAGTGATGAAAAACAAGGTCCTACAACCACAATTACTTTACTCAGCAAACTATCATTTAGAATGGAAGGGCAGGTAAAGCACTCCCCAGACAAGAAAAAGCCAAAGGAGTTTATCACCACCAAACCAGTAGCATATGAAAGAGACTTTAAGGAGAAGAAGGAAAAAGATAAAATATTAGTAATAAAATGGCAATAAAACATATTTATTAACAATTGAATTTAAAAAATAAAATAAATGAATAAGTAGAACAGAAATAGACTCATAAATAGAGAGAATATTTTGATGGTTGCCAGATGGGAAGGAGATTGGGAGGATGGGTGAAAAAAGTAAAGGAATTAAGAAGTACAAATTAGTAGAAACAAAATAGTAATGGGGATATAGTATGGCATAAGGAATATAGTCAATAATATTTTAATAACTATTCATGCTGTTAAATGGATACAAGATTTATTGGGATGATCAATTAGTGACTTACAAACTGTCTAATCACAGGGTTGTATACCTGAAACTAATATAATATTGTAGGTTATCTGCAATTTAAAAGTTTTTAAATATTTAACGTAAAAAATAAGTGAATAATACTATTTAATTTTTTTAATATTCCATCATTTTAGTGGTTTGTGGGTGGGAAGGAAGGGATGAAGGGGAAAGCTGAGTTCAGATAAACATGTTTATTCAGCCACTTTTAAACCAGAGGCAAAAATTATTTTTGTTTTCTAATTTATTTTATTTCATTTTTATGATTTTATTTATTTACTTTTAGAGAAAGAAGGAAATGCAGAGAGAAAGAGAGGGAGAGAAACACCAATGTGAGAGAGAAACATTGATCAGTTGCCTTTCTTGGCACCTTGACCAGGAACCAAACCTATAACCCAAGCATGTGTGCTTACTAGGAATTCAACCAGCAACCTTTTGCTTTTGGGGAAAATGCTCAACCAATTAAGCCATGATGGTCAGAGCTGGATGATTTTATTTTACATTGTGACTTCATTAAGTAATAGCATCATATTAAGTTGTATTTAAAAAAAGTTTTAAAATGACAAAATTGTTGATTTCCATTATATCAACAACTCACATACTATATAGCCTGTTAGTGAGAAATACTACACAGTAAAATGGGAGAACTGATGAAAAGTTGCTTGCTTATAGCCTATAAACTAATTTCCCTCACCCCTTCAATTCTTATGGCCAGAGTAGGACATGAGACTGTGAAAATGTCCTATGGATGACATTACTACTAAGTTAACCAAAAGAAGAATATGAATCAATACAAGAAGTTCATGGTGCAATTCAATGAGAACATTCCACACAATCAGTAGGAGAGGATTCCTAGAAAACAGACTACATTTTACGATTTTCTGGAGAAGCTATTTGACAGGAACAGAAAGGTACCCCAGATGCCTTCAGTTCTAACTCCACAGGTGTATAGAAAAAGCCAAAACCCTGTGAGCTGAGGTCGCTGTTCTGTGGTACCTGATCACACAGAAGTTACCAGATTCCTGACGGTGGGCAATACTTACTGACTCTGGGTTTGTATGTCATTCCATTACACTCGAGACCCTGTTATCTGAAAGAGATCAGTGGTTAAAAATCTTAACTGACATTTTTCCTGCCTCCACCACTTACTGCCTGTAGCCTTGGGGTATTAAAGCTGTTCATAAAAAGCATGTCTTTAAGGTGTATTGTAGAATTGCATTTCAACAATTGCTATGACCCTATGACACACTTTTGAATGTTGGTGTGACCCTATGACATGCTTTGACAATAATTATGAACAAAACATGGGTTACTTATGGAAAAAAGCTTTAGGATTCATTGTATGATTTGTCCTATTTGTTTTCTATTGTTACAGTAAGAAGGGGAGCTGCTGTCCAAATGGGGGCTTGGTCAGCTTGGGTCTCTGAGCAACAATAGTGAGTGTAAATCCCTGTAAACATACGAGCATGTAGTTTTAGGAAGAAACTTTTGACTTCTCAAGTCTCTGAAATTTGTATTTGTTGCAGCATAACCTGGCTTGTGCTGACCTTGTGTGTGACTTTGGGCAAGCAGCCTAACCACTTAGCTCCTCAGTTTCCTGGTCTATAAAATGGATGCAATAATAGTATTTACCATGAAGGTTATTATGTGAGTTAAATGAGAACGTGCAGATGAAAAGTTAAAAATATTCCAAGCACATAATACTTATTATTACCAGTACCTCCATGAAAGATTGAAAACCCAATGATTCCCTTTAACTGTTAGCCACTATTTAATTGATTCTAGTTGTAAGCCTGGTAACAAAATAATCACTTTGCATAAAATATGAAAAATAATTCTCACAATAACATTGTAAAATTTTATGAGCACTATAGGCATTATTCAAATCCATAGTTTCCTTATATGAGTACTCAGAAATATTTGTATTGCTGTATTGTTGGCAGCAAATGCCCTCTATTGACTTCAGCAATTTTTTATTTTTAAATTTCCATTAGGGCTTAATTGAATCAAAATATTTGAAAGTGGATTGTTCTCAGCGCAATTAGAGTTGATTTCTATCTTTGTTAGGTTTATTCTGGCTGCACTCACATCGACCCAAATCTGTGTAATGGTTTACATACAATAGAAGTTTCTTTTCTTCCTCTCATGTCAATGATTCATCTCTCTTCCTTGTAGTCATCATTCATGGCCCACGCAGAAACCTTGACACTTTGAACAAAGAGTGCCCAGAGTCTCCCCAAAGCTTATCACCATTCTATCATTTTGAAGGAAAACTATATATTTTTTACATGGAGGTTTCTATGGTTCTGATTTAGGTGTGAAATCCCTCGTTCTCCTCACACTCTGCTGATTATGATTTAGTTGCTAGCACATGCATAAAGGAAGACCTGGAAATGTATTCTAACAATCTGCCCAGGAAAAGAGGCAAATATAGATTTGTATGATGTATATAGCAGTCTCTGCCTCAGCTTTTCAGCCCTGAAGTCTGTGATCAAGGGAGCTATCTACTCAAGGCAGTTCCTAAGAATAATCCTAACATTTATTTCAACATTTTCAGCTTGGTAACGTTCTTTCACTTGCATTCAGTCTCACTTTGCTCCTTACAACAACCCTCCAAGGGGTAAGGCAGGTGTTATTGTTATTATCCATTTAAAGTGAAGAGGACTGGAATGGGGTTCAGAGGCCTGGGTCAAATGAGGCAGAACTACTTAATAGAGAAGTTCAGTGGATGTGGTTGAAAGGGATGAAGTGAAGCTATGTTAGTTCCTAAATCTCAAGATAGGGCTTAAGTAAGGCCTAGTTTTAATAAGCCTTCATTCATTCCTTTTTTTTTTTTTTCATTGTTGTGTTACATTTATCCCATTTCCACCCCCACTGCTCTCCCCTGCCCCACTCTCCCCATTCCCCCTCCCACAGTCAATTCCACATGTTGTCCATGTCCATGGGTCATCCACGCTAGTTCCTTGACTAAACTGCTCCCCTTCTTTGTCTTTTTCTCTCCCTCCCCATTCCCCCTCTCCTCTGAACACTGAAAGTCTATTCCTTGTTTCCATGCCTCTGGTTCTGTTTTACTTATTTATTTCTTTTGTTCATTAGTTCAATACAAGTGTTCATTTGTTCAATACAGATGTATTGGCTGAGGTCATACTGTACTTTTTGCTGGCTGGCTTATTTTACTAAGCATATTAATCTCCAATTCCATCTATATTGTCCCAAAAGGTAGGAGTTTATTCTTTCTTTCTGCTGTGTGGTATTCCATTGTGTAAATGTACCAAAGTTTTTTGATCCATTCATCTACTGATGGGCACTTAAGCTGTTTCCAGCACTTGGCTATTATAAATAGTGCTGCTATGAACATAGGGGTACGTAGGTTCTTCTGAATTAGTGTTTCAGGGTTCTTTGGGTATAATCCTAGCAGTGGAATTGCTAGGTCAAAAGGCAGTTCCATTTTTAGTTTCCTGAGGAAATTCCATACTCTTTTCTATAGTGGCTGCACCAGTATGCATTCCCACCAATAGTGCACCAGTGTTCTCTTTTCTCCACATCCTTAAGGACATTTCTTTATATATAACCTTACCTCATGCTAAATGTAAAATATTTAAATTTTTTTTCCTTAAGAAATATGCTTCTCTCAGATTGACATTCTATGAATAAAATTATTGTACTTTAAAAAATTATACATATATAAAATCTGACACAAAGTCTTTTATTGCCCTTATTCAGAAGTTGATCCATTCTAGGTGGGTGAAAAATAGGAAAATAATTATAATTTAGCAAGCAGGTATATATGTATGAAGCATTCTGTTAGTATTCTGCATATATTATTATTTTATTTTTAAAAGTTTCAAGTACCAGGCAGTACCAACTGGGAGCACAAGATAAGTTCTTTGGGAAAGTGTTACCCCCAAGAGGTGAGAAGGAACCAGGTTGGGCAGAATTTTAACCAGCGTAAAATTTAGTTTTAACCTTGGTTTTCGGACTTTCCTTGAAAAATTCATAGCCAGCAAGATGCAGAAATATGGAATGGAAGAAGAAAGAGAAAGATTTTGTATGATTTATTTTTTTGTAAGTAAAAATTAGGGTGCTGAAAATACCCTATAAATAAACCAATTATTTGAAAAACTAAAAAAAGAACCAGCTCCTGAGTAGTAATATTGTCTAAAATTTATACATGTCAACCATGAAACTAGTGCAATTAATGAAATTCCTTGGCCCTGACTGGTGGCACCATGGATAAGGTGCTGGCCTGTGAACCCAGAGGTCACTGGTTCAATTGCCAGCAAGGGGACATAACCAGGTTGCAAGCCAGGTCTCCAGCCAGGTACTTAGCTGGAGGCAGGTGAAAGGCAACCATACACTGATGCCTCTTTCCCTTTCTGCATCTCTCACTTCCCCTCTTTCTAAAAATAATAAATTACACATTTAAAAAAATTGTAATGAAATTTCTTGAGGACTGTACAATCGTGAATAAAATTTTGGAAATTAAACTTTTCCTGAACCAACGGACATACAAATCTGCAGGGGTTGTTCTGGAGATTGTGAAGGCAATTTTTCATAATAACTATCACATAAAAGAAGGAGAATGTTTACATGAATCTATGCCAATTACAGGTTCCAATATTGTCTTTAGACAAACTAAATAGATGGATAAAACATAAAAAAAGTCCTATTGTGTTGAAAGCTTAAAAAATCAAATGATGAAATTCTATTTCAATTTAATTCCATTAATAAAAATAAGCTATGAGTCAATGGAGAAGGTAATTCTTGAGTAACCTGTGTGCTTAAGCAAGGTCAACTCATCTATCCCAAGTACAAAAGCTGAGACCCTGGCGGGGGGATGAGAAGTTCTTCAGAGAATGGGTGGATGGTTGGTGCATACAGAATCCCGAATAACAAATCAAGAAGTTCTCGCCAACTGCTAGCTCTTTGTCCATGTATGTTTTGATCAAAGTATTATATTTATAAGAAAAGCTAATGTTTCCATGTTATGATCATTCCAGTCATCTTGTCAATTGAGATGAAAACATATGGGTTTGCAATTCTATTTTAATCTCTATCATATTCTGGCTGTTTCATGCAGCCTAAAGTCACTTTATTTGCACCTGTTTATTCATCATTAAACAGAGAGAATAGTACCAATCTTGCAATTCAAAAAGATTACAGATTGCCATGGCTAGGTGGCTCAATTGGTTGGAGCATCCTCCCATATACCAAATGGTTGCAGATTCAATCTCTGGTGGAGGCACCTATGGGAGGCAACCAATAAAAGTGATTCTCTGTCTCTGTCTTTCTCTCTCTCTCCCCTTTCCTCTCTCCCTCGCTCTCAAAAATCAATAAAATATATCCTCGGGTGAGAATTAAAGAAAAAAGATTAGAGATATTATAAGTATCAGAAAACTCTCACTAAATATATATATAGCTGCCATTGAGATGATAATAATGATAGTGTTAATTATGATAATGATGATTTTTGATTTCCAAAGCCAAGTCATTAAAAATAGAAAAATACCTCTGTAGTGTTTATTTGCACTCCAGGCATGATAAATTTAAAATTAACTTTTATTCCCTGAAACTTTATTTTGGGGAAAACATTTCCACACATGTCATCTTATTTGATCCTGAAGATATTATATCCCATTTTAGGAATGTAGGCAGCCTAACACTGAGGCCTCATAGCCAACTTATGACTCTGTTCCAATGTTCTTTCTTTCTCTTTTTTAAAGATTTTATTTATTTAGAGAGGGGGGAAAGGAGAGAGGCAGAGAGGGAGAGAGACATCAATGTATGGTTGCCTTTCACCTGCCTCCAGCTAAGACCTGGCTTGCAACCTGGTTATTTGTGCCCTGACTGGGAATTGAACCAGCAACCTCTGGGTCTGCAGGCTGGTGCTTTATCTACTATGCCACCAGTCAGGGCTCCCTCTTTACTTCTACTTTTTCAACTTATTTCCTTGAATAAATTGCTAGAGAGGGATTGCTGGTTGAATAATTATATATAGTTCATATGTTGATGTCATTGCTGTATTGTACTACAGAAAAGATTAAACCTATTTTTATCACCATGAAAAGTTTGCTGGTGAAGGAATTGCTGCATTTCTGCTAGGATGGAGTGATGTGATGGGCTCCTTTGTATATTCCAATGGCACACAGTTCTTGCCTCAGGGAGATTTTTCTAACCCAAAACTATCGCTGCATTATACTGCATGATACTCTTGTCCACTCCCTCAAAAACCTTCTCAAAAATTTTCAGACAGGTCTCCCTGGTACCACTGTGTTCTGCTCATTGGCAGAATGATTTAAATGAAAGCACCGAGAGTAATGATTATACAGAATGAAAATAATAATCCAAAATATTTTCTAGAATGTTGTCTGAGAAGCAAGATGTCCAGTTTTATTTTCTCTAAGGAAAATCTTAAACAAAAAATGTATGTTCAATAACTGTATTTATGTTTCAGAAAAGACAATAGAAGGGCATGCTTCCATAATAAAATATAATCAAGACTAAATCTTGCTGTGCTGCTTAGTGCAGCTTGTAATTATGAAAATTGCTCCTTGTTGTATTTTATTGATTAATATTTTGGTTTATGCCCATATATTCATGCATTTTATAATTTGCATGCCAAAGCAAATTCTTCTGTCATAAGAAATGTAATACAGGCCCTGGCTGGTGGCACAGTGGATAAGGTGCCGACCTACAACTCAAAGGTCCCTGATTTCGACTCCCCAGCCAGAGCACACAACCAGGTTGTAAGCCAGGTCTCTAGCCAGGTCTGTGGCTGGAGGCAGGTGAAAGGCAACCATACACTGATGTTTCTCTTCCTTCCTCTCTCTCTAAAAATAATAAATAAAATCTTTAAAAAATGTAATATAGAATCCTAAATTTGTAAGTTCAAGTATATGTGTAGTCTTTTGAGGTAATACTGCTAGTTTTAACCTATACTTCACAAATTTTGTGACATTTGCATTAAGTGCAAAAATATGATACATAGGACATTTCTTACTCTGTTTCTGACATTCAGTGCCTTGATTCTTTTTTCTAGAGGCTGGTTGTTGTAGTAAGAGGCCAGAGGAGCCCCATTTAAAAGCAGGGAGACCCTCTCTTTTATCCCCTTTGCTTTACATCTTTAGAGACAAAAAGAATAGTAGAAGGGTGAATTAAGCAAGAGGCAGTAGACCTTATTTTCAGAAGTTCAAAGGAGTCTGCCACTCTTTCAAATTACCGCCACTATCAACAGAACTTTAATTTTTATTCTTCTTAAAATAAAAAAGCTTTTTTGCCAATGAGCCAGGTTATTTAGTTATAGACTCTGCAACTCTCTTTCAAAAATCCATGGCATCTATGAGCAGGTGGTTTAGCGAAAACTAGCTTTTGTTGTTGCTTCGCTTTGTTTTCCAAATATCAGAACTTTTATAATAAGAAAAAATAATCACTAACATGTAATAATTATGTAAGCTATTGGCATATTTTTATTTTTTTGTGTTAACTCTTCAAAATCCAGTATGTACTTTAAATAGTGTAAACGTATGTATGGATGTAAATGTATTTTTGCATGTGTTTGGTAATATTGCAATTCATATTACTTAAAAAGAGTAATTCTTTAAACAAATGAATTAACGTAGGCATTTTGGAATAATGAAAAGAAAACTTTGTATTAATGATTTGAGAAGCTGACAGAAGGCAGTAATTAAGTGGTGAATTGTCTGGATGTGAAAGGGAAAAAAAAAGTACACAGTGGTTACAGAATAGACAGGGAGATGTTAAGAAGAACAAAGGAAATAGAGAAGCCAAAGAACTTATATGCATTACTCATAGACATGAACTAAGAGGGGCATTGCTGGAGGAAATGGGGAACTGGGTGGAGGGGGGCAAAGTGGGGAAAATTGGGACAACTGTAATAGAAAAATAAATAAAATATATTAAAAAAAGAAAAGCAAAGAAAAAATAATCAGGTGTTACTTATATGCTAACACAGAGTCATGGTTCATAATTTCCATTTTACACACACACACACACACACACAGGCACACACACACAGTCCCAATTCTAACGGCTGAATTTAGCCCTACAGCAGGGTCCGACTCCAAGATATAGCCTGGACCCAAACAGGCAGAGAAAGGAGGCTGTTTCCCCACAGCTCAGCACAGATTCAGTATCCACACCGCACCTCTTCTACCTGCTGTTGTGGAGCGATTTCACGAACCTTTTGGCCTGTGTTCACATGAGTGTTTTGTATTGCTCTTTAATCACTTCAACTCCTTTATGACAAGGTAATAATGCTTCTGCACAGCTTTAACTTAAATTTTATTAACAAATTTCCCTCAAAGGCTTTTGTCTTCCAAATAAAATAATTATACAGTTATTTCTATTTCTCCAAGTAATGCCAGAAACCATGTTGTTAAGGTAGATACAACACTACCGATATAATGACAACATCACAACTGAGACAGGATAGTTTAAAAGATACAAAGAAAGTTGTAACCTGCTAAGTACTATTATTTCCCTGAGGTGGGAGGTCTACAAAGACACATTAAAGCTATTATGTGCTCCTTATTAGCTCCAAGCCATACCAAAAGCTGGCAATACAGCATCACCAATTATTTTTTAGCTTATTCAGACATTTAAAATCACTAATAGATATTTATTGTACTGACATAGTCAACACTGAGTGCAAAGATGAGAGGATATCATTGCTTTATAGAATCACAATTTCATACCAACGATGAACACACATTGTCAGAATTTTCTTATCACTTGGTGATGCCTTATATTTTTTGGTTTCTAAGGAGTCAGGCTTATAGTATGCAGGTATGCAGCTAGAAGGTCTAGCCCCAAGTGCAGATGAAGTAAGGGGGGCAGACACAGGGGTCTAGGTTAGTGCCTTGCACTCATCAGCCACAGTAGCCTGGGCCGTGACCCTGGGCAGGCTCTAGCAGCCTGGAAGGAAGGGGGAACAGGGAGAGGCTCAGAAGTCTTGGGCCTGAAAACAACTGTCAATATCTGCACGGGGAGTGGGGTGAAATTTGGGAGCGGTCTCCAGTAGCTGTGCTGTCCATTGGTTTCTTCAGTGGTAAAAGCAGTGGGCCCTTCCGTAGGGCAGGTCACTGGCACCACACTCATCCTTACTACGTGGCTGATACTGGTAGGCTGTACTCTCCTTTGCTCCTAACCATCTCTGGTTTCAGCTTTGCCAGCCTCATGGAGAGGCCCTGAAGGGTGGGGAAGCTGGTCACTCACCCCCTTCTCCCTTTCCAAGTGAGGAGTTCCCTCCTGGAGCTGAGCGGAGTGAACCTGGTGGGTGGGATGTGCAGGCAGAATTCAGCTACAATTCCTTTCTTTGGGTTTAGTTGGGTTTCGTTCCACTGTGCTGCTGCAAGTTTCTCAAGTAGAATCCTGAGCAATCCCAGGACTCTTTATGATGGTGGATAGCATTCTAAGTCAACATGTTTGGGGACAGGAATCCTTTTGGGGGAATGGGGTCTGTGATCTCCTCTGCTATTCTGGAGATGTCACTTGGGCAGATTTAGCTTTAAAAAGTAGTACTGCTGGAAAAATCATATCTATAATTACCAAATGTGTTATTATCAGCAAGAGTCACCTCTACTATCTCAGAGAAGAGATATATTTTCTACCTAAAAATGTTAAATGATTTATGACATGGTTATGGAGTTTATAAGCATTTAATGGAAAATGACATAATTAAACACCTAATTTTCAGGAAACTGAAAAGCAAGTAGGTCAAAGTTTTTATATGCAAAAAAAAAACAACAACAATAATTATGGGTTAAAGGAGATAAAAATGCATTTTAATTAGAAAAATATAGCAGAAAAAAGTACAGGTTATTTTGAAGAATGAAAAGAATACCCTTTTAATTATTAAAAAAAAAAAAATACTGAAAACCTGACTCAAATCTACAAGCAGTATAGGCACTAAAAAGTTTAAAGATTAGTGTGGCTTCAGGGGAGGCCTGAAAGTCCTATTGAATACTGTCATCAAAGTTCAGTCACTCTGCATCTCTCTACCTTGTTTTCTTAGAAATAACTTCATCCCAAGGCTGGCTTCATGCAAGACCCCGGTGTGGGTGCAAGCATCTTTTAGCTAGCTAGCTAGCATAAAAATGCTGATCTTTGTTGCAATATTCCCAGCAATATGGAGGGTTTAAAATGACTCAAGCTTCTGACTTAGGCAATGTGTATGGCAAAATAATTTAGCAGTACTGTTTCTGCCAAATAAAGTTAATTGTATGAGGGGGAAATTGGTTGACGAGAGACAATTTTCCATGGGCCACATTTTTGCATATCTTGAGAGCTAGGCACTGAATACCATTTCTCAGTATATTTTCAGAGATTTTTATGTAGTGAACAGTCTTGGAATATAAAATTAATGTATCTCTCCAGAGCAAAGAACAGGTTATCCATAACTGTTCTATCTTTCTAGTTCCAATCCATTGGAAAATGTTAGCTCTACCTTAAAAATATATCCAGAATCTTAACACCTTCTCCATATTTCTGGGGTTTACCTTATGCTCCATTACTTTTGAATGGGATTACTGCAGTTGTCCTCTGTCCACCTCACCCATCTTACAGTTCATTTGCAACACAAAATGAAATTGCTTTTAAAAAATAGATTTACATCATTCATTCATAACTCTCCAATGGCTCTCCACTTCAGTAAGTAAATTCCAAAGTCTTTCGAGTGTCCTACAAAATCCAACACATAATTTACACACCCCTTTCCCCCTTATTTCTCTGACCTTATTTTCTGCTACTCGCCTCTCCTCGCATCTGCTCCAGCCAGGCTCTTTTCCATGACCCTAAAGCATGCCTGGCATACTTGTTTCTACATTACTGATCACCTTCTAACATACTATATAACTTTCTGTACAGAGAGTCTGTATTTGTTAGCTATAATGTCAACAATCGCATTTTTGTCTGTTTTTCACTGATGTTTCCAAGCACTTAGTAGAGCCATACATAATAAGTGCTTGATAAATATTCATTTTATACATAATGAATGCAATTCCCTTAAATTTTCTACGGAAGAAGACAAAGCATTCTTATATACAGCCACAGTGCATGGTCACAACTGTGCACTTTCTTAACAGAAGCATATTTCATGTTCCAGAGAGAAGCAGTTGGATAAAAGCCTTCCTGATTAGATGTAAGTTTTGAAAATGCTATTGGTCATGACCTAAGCATATTTAGGGTCTCAGATAGAAGTGACATTTTGTTCTAAAAACCATGTTGGGACTGATTAGCAATGCGTTCTTACTGAAGACAGCAAATATAGGTCCCCTGTGGAAGTCAGTTACACTAAATGTGTCTTCACTGTTGGCAGCACATTTTCTTGTCCCTCTTATAAAAATATTTAGCAAGTTTCCGATTATAGCTTTCTATTTTTCTCTTACACAACCTTTCCTCAATTTTTATTATATGATTATATCATAGTGTTCTATCTGCTGTAACTATAAAGATTTTGGAACAAGTTTTGGAAGAAAGCACAAAAGTGACTTAATTAGGGCACTAAACATTAGGAAAATACTGAAATATGATAAAATTTTCATTGCCCTCCTCTGTTCTGCAGGTAGAGAAACTAGTCAAATGCAGTGTAGCAATTAAATTTAATGTTGTTACTTTACAAAGTAAAATTAAATTAATGAACTTTGGACTAAGGAATGACATAAACACATATTACCCATGCCTAATCAAAGAAACTTAAATGCAAGCAACATTGTAAATACATAATTTTATAAAACAATATTGGATAATGAAAGAAATTATACTGTATGAGTTTTGTTCTTTTATATTGAACTTTATTTTTTGTTTGTTGTTTGTACTTGGTAATAGTCCTAATAGACGTAAGTGAGACCTCCTGGTTTAGAGTTAATGCTCAGTAAATATCAGCTCCTTTTATTAACTTATGTGCAATCTTACCAACATTTAACAATAAAATAAAATAAATGTTCAATGGGAAGAGTAAAATAAGGTATGTTATATAGTTTTATTGACAATTAGTACTTCTTAGGTTGCTGCTTGGGTTTTTTGATTTCTAAAAACTTTTATAGAATAAAAATGTGAAGATTTTAATTAACATGTACAGCTAACAGTTGCCATAGCTTATGACATCTTTTTCTTTTTACTTCAGGATAATCATATATTTCCTTTGCTTAAGAACTTCCTCAGTGAGATCAGACATATATTTTCCTATACATTTGAAAAGCACTGTTTTGATTTTATTTATATTTCATCTACTCAAAGTTTAATTTAGAAGATACAAGGTGAGAATCTAACTTGTTTTTTTCTAAATAAATAACCACTATAGATGAGTTTAATAATATTGTATTTATCTTTTGAACTAAAACTAAGCTGTAATTGTCATGATTGAGTTATTGAAAATAACACAATCATAATTTTCAATGCTTAAATTTCTAAATGTGTGAAATAAAAATTAATTTTAGTGTTTACTTACTCAATGTCTTTATTTAAATTCTAGATGAAGAAATTCAAAATTGGCATATTCAATACATTCCATAAATGACATGAGGATATTACTATTCTAGAATTTTTGGCACAGGAAATCATTATCTAAGCAATCATTTGTGTAAATTAATGCTCTGGAAGTCTAGAGAGATATTGTACTCAGATAAAGGGTTTCAAAGCTAGAGATTAGAGAGGTAACATTGTAATATATTCATGAAGTCTAAACTCTAATTCACATAACTAAATAAACAAAGAAAATTATAATCTGTTCTGTGGCTCAGGAAACCTTGACTCCACATGGAGCTATAAATTGGGAAGCATGCCTCCCCTAAGAAATAGAAACTCTATGCCTAAACCATGCATGGATATAGTATGGACAGAGACTTTCCACAGTCCACAGGTGCTGGAATCTAGAAGATGAGATCACACCATAAAAATGAGTAAAACCTCTCGGGCAGAACAAGGGAATACTCACCCTCTAGAGATATTTACTCATTTCAGAAATATATTGGAATCTCATAAGTATAATCTTCCTCTGAGAACAAGTTCAACAACAAAAATGTAAAACTACATAAAGAAGCAATTCACCGTTAAGAGATACAGTGAAGTCATCATATCATTGTTCCCACATGAGCATTCTAGTCCACTCTCATTGACTGCCAAATTACATGGATGTCACACCAACCATTCTTGTTTCATTAACAATGACTGGACATTTTCTGGACTGACCTCATATATAAATATATATGTATTGTTAATATAGTACAATAGGAGTAATTATCATGCATCTATCAATTTGAAGATTTCTGCTGAGTGGCTTAGATGGCATGTCTTCTACTTCCTCATTTATTAGGTTCTTCCTTTTGATAATGGAGTATCAGGGACCTAGAAAGGTTTAATGCTGAGATCATTGAGGACATCTAAAGTGTCTCATTGCTCACTTGCGTTTTTTTTTTTTTTTAATTTTATTGTTGTTGTATTACATCCATCCCCTTTTTGCTCCCCTCTGTCCCCCTCCCCACCCACCCATTCCTCCCAAAATCAATCCCACCTGTTGTCCATGTCCATGGTTCCTTTATACTAGGTTCTTGTCTAAGCTGCTCCCCATCTTTGCCTCTGCCTCCCCCTCCCCCCAACCCCGTTCCCCTGACCACTGAAGGCCTATTCCTTGTATTCATATACTTGGTTCTGTTTTGCTTGTTGTTAGTTTTGCTCATTATTGTCCCGTAATGGGTGAGATCATATGGTATTTGTCCTTCACTGACTGGCTTATTTCACTAAGCATAATACTCTCCAGTTCCATCCATGTTGTTGCAAAGGGTACAAGTTCCTTCTTTCTTTC
>PVIW01005521.1:21432-105099 GCA_004026585.1 Noctilio leporinus | reverse complement strand
ATTGACTTTGGGGGGAATAGGTGGGTGGGGAGGAGGACAGAGGGGAGCAAAAAGGGGATTGATGTAATACAACAACAATAAAATTAAAAAAGAAAAAGAACAGCATTAAAAACATTTTAAAGTAAAAAAAACAAACAAAAAAAAAAACAAAAAAAAAAAAACATTTTAAAGTAACATTTCCAAAATGCAGAAAATTTTCTTTTCTGAGAAAAGAAAAGCAAGAGCTTTCCTATCCCAGTTGAACCCTCTGACATTGTTTTGTATGAAGAGGAGGGGAAATGAAAGCCTTACCTCTCTTCTGTGAATTGAGGGGTGGACAACAGCAGCCTTATAAATTGTGGCTGGTGACTAGAAAACCAAAATGAGCCCTTTTCTCCCAACCAGTGAAGGTTGGGGAAGACACAGAAAATTAATCAGTGAGGGCACGATGTGTGTGCAAAGATTAAAATTGGCCATCATCTAGTTTTGTAATTGTATCATTAAAATACATCAAAAACTGTTGCTAATGGGAGATTATTGGAGGTGATGAATACTGAGCCCAGGCATTAGAGTGAAAAGGGCAAGGAGAAAGGATTGCCTTGCTGAACTTAGGAAAAATATTTATGTTCAGGCAAGCTCAGTATTTTGCAGGCTTCCCACAGCCTTCTGCATCAATTTCCAAATTCAACTGCAGTTTGAAAAATTCTTTCTCTCTTCCGTGGTCCCATCCATCCATCTGCCCTTCTACTCATCAATCCACTTATCAGAGCTGCTTAGATTTGTCAATATAAGAATGTCCAATGCCTATAAAAATTTCTTAAGAGTTTATTTGAGCCAAACAGAGGATACACCTGGAAGCAAGATCTCAACCAACAATGAAAAAGCTTCAGAGAATAACAGTTTGTAGTTTCTTTTACACATTTGGAATGAAGGAGACAAGTAAGGAAGATTAAAGGGAGGTGGGAGAAGGCAAGGCAAAGGTTAGATTATAAGGCTTCTGAAGGGTCTGAAAAATAGACATTATGAAGGTGTGTTAACCTCGATACACAGAAACAATGGATAAGGCTTGCTTAAAGCAAAAGTCAACCTTTTACTAAAGAAGTTATAGGCCTGGGGCACTACTATCCACCATGACCTGCCCAGTTAGGAATTTAGGGGGCTCCAATAGCCATTCTTTGTCACTCCCAACTCCCAGCACCCTTCTCCAGAAAAGCATGGTTGACAGGTCCTTGTGTTTTTCCACAATTGAAGAACAGGGTGCAGGTGTCCCTTGTGAGATACCCAGTACACACCCATTATTCTTGGTTGTATTGGGACACTTCAGAGGGGTGAGGAATATATAGATACTGGATACGTTAAACTGGTCAGAGATGAAGCCAAGTTATGGGGCAAGTCATGAGTTGCTCCTGGGGGTGGAGGGTGGGCACTTGGCTGGTATGCATTGTCTTAGGCACAAGACTTGGGTTCTAGGAATTCATGTCTCATTTTAGCAAACCCCAAAGTAACTTCTGGTGCTAGTGACTGCCTGTGTCCTTCAATAGTATCCTTATCTGTAGAACAGGAATTTAGAAACTTCTGTGTTCTCAGAGTCAACTGACTCCTGCTCCTCCATCAGAGCCACCTGCAGGGAGTCCCTACAATCCCAACTGCCATAATCAATGCCCCCATTCCTTTTTAAAAACCCCTGCTTACTGTTGTTCTCAGCTGACACCTTCCTGCCTTCCTGGTCTCAGCCCACCTGTAGCAGTTGGCCAAGTAAACCTTTTAAACTCATGACCTGTTCTGTCATTTCTCCTCTCACTCTTTCAAACCTAAAAACTTAACTCGCTGGGGTCCTGTCTCCAGGCTGCTGCCTAAGGAAAGGCTGACACGGTCCCTGACAGTGGGTGCTGGGGCTGCTGGGTCCCAGGCAGGGTCATCGTTGGCTCCCCTAGGCTTCAGGGCCTTGAAGGTGGCTCCTGGTAGGAGTCTTTTCCAATTCATCTTCTTGCCCCCGCCACATGCTCCCATAGGCCCAAGGCAGTGGTGGAAGCTACAAGGGTATAAAAGACAAGTTAAAAGTTTATACAAAGAGGGACCTATTGCATTACCCTTCTACTGCTGTCTGTCTGTCTCTCCCTCTCTCTAACAAGATTGTTTAGAGCTATTTTCATATTGGTACATATAGCTATGCTTCATTCTTTAAATCATGGCTATTTTATTGAATGCTTATCCTCTTGGCAAGCTTGTGAGTTATGTGCATTCTTATCTGTATTTTAAAAGACTGATACATTTTATTGTATCAAAATTAAAGACTTTCTTATGTCCAAATAATTCTTAAAAAAAGAAAAAGAGCATACTTGGAGGAGACATTAGCATAAACACAAGGAATTAATAACAAGAACACCAAAAAATACCTGACAAATCAAAAAGAAAAGCAAAAGAAAACTAGACATGAGAAGAATTTCACAGAAAAATAAATGCCAGTGGAAAAAAAGGAAGAAATCCCTTATCAACTTACTAGTGATAAGGGATATGCAAATGAGCTTCCCTTTCATGCCATCCAGTTGCCAAAAATGAAAAAGCCTGACAATACCACACAATAAAAAGACTTTGAAGCAAAAGGAGCTTTTATGCATTGCTTGTTGGAGTGGAAGCTGGCAGAGTTACTTTGTATAACAGTCTGGTGTGTCACAAAGTTCCACATACATACAGCTATGTTTCTGGACTCAAATCAGTTCTATTGCTGTGTTGTTGGTGTGTAGAAATGCAGTGGACTCCTATCAGTACTTCATAGATGAGGAAACCAAGGCTGCAAGAGCTTGATCCTATGTCCCTAAGTCACCAAGCCTGTGCGTGCAGGACCGTGGTGGCAGCGCAGGTGTTAAAGGGAAGCTGCAAGCCCCACATCTGAGATAAGAGGATGCTCAGTAGTGGCCACTTTGCACAGACTTTGAAAAGCATTCACTGCCAGGCTTTTGAACAGTCAGTGAACAAATTTGGGGCACTATTTCTCAACCTTCGGCTATAAATAGTGTTAGACACGGTTGGCCCTCCCTTAGGCAGTGTCATTGGGGCAACCTTTCTCATCCCCCTGTCCTGACCCCGATCATGGTCCTATTTTCCAGGCTAGAAACTGAGTGTCCCTCCTCATAAACAGCTCCTGGTAAGTGAGTTACCATCAGCTCCACAGATCTTCCTGGTGGAAAGATTTTCCTCTGGCTCTCCTATGGCTGACAAGCATGGGAGCCAGGGATGGGAGCAGGTGGCAAGAGAGGGTGATGAAGGTGGGTGTGTATGTGGGGGGCACCTTCTGGCATAACACCCCCCCTCCATGCTGCCCCATGGAGGGGTTAACACGATAGACTGAGAACAGGCCATTGAGGAAAACTGTGCTCTTATTTTCTTCCTTTCACGCATATTTGCTTTTATCTCTTTGATTTTTCTCTTGGTGTCAAAAATAAAAACAAAAAAACTGGCTGAGAAGAGGCTCCTGTAGCCCTCTGTGGTCTGTCAGCCCGTCTCCTCCCACAACCATGTGTCTAAAGTCCCGCTGCTGCCGTAGGTAGAGATCAAAGCTGTTTTGTGCAAGAAAAAGGCACAAGCAGCAGGGAGTGTTGTGGACAGAGGGTATTTGGAGTCTGCCACACTTTCATTTGAAACTGAGACAGTTTAGAAACAGGGGAGCGCATGGGATCAACCCTGAGGACACATGCCAGCAAAAATCAGGCTGTGCGGGGCGCTGGAGCATTGCTGGCACTGCCCTGAAGAATCCGCAGAGGAAAAGTGACCATTTTACATGTGGACAACACTCAAGTACAAATAGATAAAACATAAGAATAGGTAAAAATAGGCTGTCCTTTCACTTGAATGGAATAATATCCAGAAGCCCTGCTCCATTTGCAAGTAAAACCCCTATGCGTTTGGGATACTCACTTTTCCCATGATAGCGTGTGTGACAGGACTGCAGCAAGCTGGCCCCCAGCCAGCCAGTCAGTCGTGCCCACAACCAGTCTTCTGGGACACCCAGTAGAGAGCCTAGGGAATGATGGCAGCAAGCAGGAATTTGAAATCTAACTCTGGGGGAAACACAGTCTGGCTGATGGTTGTTCTATATTTTAGTTGTAATTTCGATGTGGTAGTGTGAAGAGATGAGCCTTGTCTGCCTACACTGCCATCTTGACCACAAGTCTAAAATTCTTTAATATGTGATATTTCTATGCCGGTAGACACAGAGTAGGTTTTGGTTCAAGATTGATGGACTGATTAGGTGCGTTTGCTTCTCACTCCCTTCTAAGGCTGAATTAATAACAATAGCTCACATTTACTGGGTGCTTATTATGTGCCAGACATTATTTTGACTACTTTGCATGTATTCAATTATTTAATTATCACAGCTCTGTAAGATGGGCATTATCTCCATTTTTCAGAGGCTGAGGGGTGAAGAAAAATTCAATACTATCTCAAATGAGGGACTAGGAGGAATTTTCTTTCCCACAGGGAGAGCCTGGGTTGTGCTTGTAATTGTGGGGGAGGACTAGGAGAGGCAAAGGTTCCCAAGTGGCTCCTCCAAGGTCAGGGCCACACCCTGTAGACTGGTCCTGCCCACTGCATGTTGCTGCATGTCTTGACTCCAACTCTAACCCCTAAGGTGACCGTGTTATCAACACTCATCAGTGCATCTCATGCATGATAAGCTTGTGTAAATATCTGTTGAAACAAATATACATTAATATGAGTACACTGAAAGCCTTTCTAACAGAATCATTCGTATATTTTTTAAAGTTTTAAAACACATCTTAAAACTTCCCAGGGGTAGGGGGCGAGCACTCTCACTTTAGCAAGCTCCATTTGTGGCCACAGTTGAATATATTTTTCTTGTTAAGTGGATGAAAGCAACTGAAGAGATGCAGAAAATCCCCCTGTGCTCCTTCTGAAAACAAACAAACAAATAACAACAACAACAAAAATGAACAGCCAACTAACCAAACAAACAAATAAATGTAACTAATGGCAATCACATTAATAAAAATTCACTTTACCATCAGCAAATATTCAAGTGGTGGAGGTTCTAGAACTCAAATGGAAATAACTAGTCACCAATATGAACGTCAGTGCTCTCACCATCCCCTGTTCCCATCCAACTTCATTTAAGACACCTTGTTTCCCCAACATCATCATCAGCCTGGATCATGCCCCTTCCAGCCAGCCTTGCATGTTCCTCCCCTCCTTCAGTGACACGTGCTTTTTACTAAAACACTACAGAAAAGGCACTTCCACCATGAAGTCCTCCCAGATTCACTCTCCCAGATTCTCTTGTTAAGTAAGCCCTTTCTTTACCTCCTGAGTCCACTGGGACCTGGATCCCTGGAAGAAGGAGTTGGCCATTAATTCTCCTGCTTCCCTAACAGACACACAGACGTCTCATGCCTGTCTTACTGGCTCTGGTGAATCCATATCACTAGATGCCCGCAGCACCTGAGGTACAGGCCAGTGTTACATTTACAGGCTGGAAGAATGCTTCACCATGAGGACCAGCCTGGCCAGTTATAGTCGCTATCCTTACTTTCCAAGAGTTCTGGATCCCTGCTGTGCCTTTTTAAAGGGGACAATACAAGTATTCACTACCCTCATCTTCGGGATCAACATATCTTGATGCTTACTTTATGTTTAAAAGCCATTATGTTGCTTTTTGTGTGTCTATCTCATTACATGGAATAAGATGTTAAGACCTGGAGAAGAAATAATGACTGCCCTCCCACAGCCCCTCCCTCCTATTTCCCTATAGCTGTTCAGGCTGAACAAATTGATCTCAGCCACAACTGTGAAAACACAATCCTAATCACGCCACTAGCAATTTCCCATCTATTTTACCAAAAAGAAAATTCCCAGATTCTGAGTAATTTGTTTGCACACATGCAGACACAAAACAAATTGTGAAGAGAACAACAAAATGCACATCGTCCTTATTAGTGTGGTTTCTCTCTGTCCTCCAAAAAGGATGAACTGTACGAGAAACACAAAGTACTACATTTAGAGCCAATCTGAAGAAATTATTTTAAATAATTGCTGAAAGAACAGGGCTTAAAAGAAAGTTCTTTTAAAAAAGAAAGAAACCCACAAGACAACTAATTACCTATTTTCAGAGGTGTTTGTCCTTCAAGGCAGACACAAGGCTGGAACTTCCCTTCTATTGCCATCCAGCATGTGCAGAATGGCCATGAGCCATTCTTCTCTCTCTACACCTTGACCATCCTCCCCAGAGCCACACAGGTTCTTATCCGGGGAGAACACCCTGGGCATCACAGCCTATAAGACACTGTGATGCTGGACAAGTGTATTCTTACCTATGTGTTAACTGTGGCTTGAGTCAATCATGAGCCATGGGTGTGGGGCCAGCTTCTCTCATAGCCTTTAGGGGGAAGATGCTGTCTCGTTCCTTTAATGTTGGGGGTGGAGAGATATGGGGTGTGGGGCTGAGAGGGGGCAGTGAGCAATGGGCAAGAGTAGCTATGAGCAATCCTGGTAATGGAGGAGGGCAGTGTGGTTCACTGAACCTCTTTCTAGAAATTCTGGCAACTACAGCCTGAGAAGTGCATGAGAGGGAGAACCAGCTTAGAGTGCCATCTGACGGGGACCTAGAACTTCCAGGGACAGTGATTCTGTAGTAAAGAACTTCTCATCCCCGTTAGGAGACTTCTGGTTCAGTTTGGGGACCTTAGGGAAGTCATTTCACCTCATGGAGTCTTGGTTTGCTAAATTATAAAATCAAAGATTCACCCCAGTGACACTAGAGCTTTACTCTAAAGATGAAACTAGATAATATGCATTAAAGATGCTTATTAAACTAAGCACACTCTTATCATATGACCCAGCAATCACACTCCTTGGTATTTACCCAAAGGAGTTGAAAGCAAGTTCACACAAAAACCAGTACACATAAAATCTTTATTCATAATTGCCAAAACTTAGAAGCAACCAAGATGTTTTTCAGTAGGTGAATGGGTGAATAAATTGTGATACATTCAGACAATGCAATATTATTCAGTATCAAAATAAAATGAGCTATCAAGTCACAAAAAACATGGAGGAATCTTAAATGCATATTACTAAGCAAAAGAAGGAAATCTTTTTTGAAATCTTTATTGTATTTTTCCCAGTAACATTTAATCCCCTTATACCCTCTTCCCCCCAACAATCACCACACTGTTGTCCATGCCCACGAGTCCTTTTTCCTTTTTGCTCAATACCTCCACCCCCTAAATCACCCCCACTAACCGTCGTCTTGCTCTCCATCTGTGAGTCTGTCCCCATTTTCCTTGTTCGTTCATTTTGCTATTAGAGTCCAATATGAGTAAAATCATATGATATTTGTTTTTCTCTGGCTGGCTTATTTCACATAGCATAATCTTCTCAAGAAGCAAGCCTTAAAAAGCTAATTTGGTACGATTCTGAGTATGTGACATTCCGGGAAAGGCAAAGCTATAGAGAAAGTAAAAAAGATCCATGGTGGCCAGGGGTTTGGAGAGAGGGAGGGGTGAACAAGTGAAGCACAGGGGAGTTTCAGGGCAGCAAGATTATTCCATGTGATGCTATAATTGTGGAAACATGTCATTATCTATTTGTCTAAACCCACAAAATCTACAACACTAAGAGTAAACCCTAATGTAAACTATGGACTTTGGGTGAGTATGATGCAGCTATGTAGGTTCATCAATTGAAACAAATGTACTATTCCAATGGAGGCTGTAATAACAGGGAGCCGATGGGGGTGGAGTATATAGGAGCATTTTGTATGTACTTTCCTTTCAGTTTTGCTGTGGCCCTGAAACTGCTCTAAAAAATAAACTCTAAACTACAAAGTCTAAAAATGTACCTCGTAGCACTGTTTTTAATTTATCTTAATTAATTAATTAAATTTTTTATTACTCCTGTTGGTGACTTTAGTTCAGAGTCAGGCTAGTATTGCTTGACTGAATCTAATTCAAACACGGTCATATTGTTGAACTAAGTTTCCCTATACTGGGAAACTTTATAATTAATAGTAATACCTACAGGAAAAATAACTAGTACAACATGGCCCAGATTGAGCTATAGACAGCAACATTTGGAAGCTACTTTACAAGTGAACTTCTGAATTGCAGCTCTTCAATCTCACATTCAAATCAGACCACCACGGTTGGAGGGGTGGGCATGAAGATCCTCCCTCAGGAGACCACGGGGTTTCAGGTTTTGGGAAGGGCAAGTTCAGGGGGCCAGTGCAGGACACGTCTGCGGCCACTCTCCTGGAGCTCAAATGAGACTCTCCGCCTAGCCCACCTGTGAAAATACCAAGGAATTACCCAGTGGCTGGCTGGGAAGGAACAGGGTGGAAAATGTGAAGTCAGGTTTTGATGGGCAAGGGGTTGGCAATGGCTCAAGGCAGGTGTCTTCAAGTCCCAAGCAGGGAAAATATTTGCTGGAGCCAATTGCTGGCGGGGGGCGGGGGTGAGGGGTGGCCAGAAAGGTGAGAATGGGGAGAATTTATTCAGTGGAGCCCGGGGCTGGACCTGGAAGTGGTGTGGGGAAGCCTGAGCCCCAGCTCAATCATACACCATTTCTCACTGGCCTCCCAGGCCCTGCCTTCCCCAATGAGCATCTTCATGTGGGCTTCTGCTGAACCTGCAAGACTTGGGCTTTCTCCAGCCCCACCAATAGAGTCGCTGGCCACCACTTCTCATGTTCAAGAAAGCTTGAGACCTTTTTTTAGCTCATAGCTGCCTCATGCTGCACTCTGGTCCCTCACTTTGGCCTACGGTGGAGGCCTGCAGCCCCTGTCTGTTTAAGGCCACATCTCAATCCAAGGATGCGGCTTAGATGTTTCTGTTATAATCCACTTATGCCATGAGGAAATCATAGGGGGAAAGGAGCAGAAATATCACTGAGGGCCTCAGGAAGCCCTGGATGGAGGGACCCAGAAGACAGGGAGCCCTTTCCACCCGCTATTTCTATGCCTCCTGCCTCACACTTACGTCTTGCTGCAAACTGGCTTATCTTCCTATCAAAACAAATATGATTCCAATAAAACTGATGAAAAAGCATGATTTCAATAAAAAAAAGTTCTGAAGTTTTACAGTCTGTAGCTTTGGCTTCCAAAGACTTTCTTGGTCCTAAGTCCCCTTGAAAGCAGATACTTTCAGGACAGACCTTGCTTTATTTGTCTTCTCATCTAATTGAGTGGATAAAGGCAACATTCTCCTTAGTGAGCAGGTGGAAAAGACAGAAAAACTCAGAATAACCAATAGGTTACTGAATATTGGCCCCAAGAAATGGATGGCATGACTGACCTGCCCCAAAGGTTGGCATTTAACCAACCTGTGGGAAGCTGGGGCGGGCAGAGAGGGAACCAAGGAGACAGGAAGTGGGGTTTGAGAAGGATGGTGGTGGATGGGTTGTACTTGGACTGGCATCTCAGCAATGTTCTTCAAGAAATGTGACTAAAAATTAGCATACCTTTCTATTTAATGTTGGCTCCTGGAAAATATTAAGTTTATGAAGAGAATAGATTGTGTGGGGCTTTATTACTATCACATACAAATGTCTAGAATTCTGGGGATAATCAAATGGTGAGGGTGGTGGCGATGACAATTCAAAACAGTTACTGAACATTCACCACGTGCCAGGCTCTGTGCCAAGTGCATTACAGGCACATGATGTCCCAAATGGTACTATAGGGAAGGTATGCTTGCTATCCTTTAAAACAACAACACAGATGAGGCAATTGAGGCCTAGAGAGGTTAAATGGCAAGTCCAAAGACATGCCGGTAAGTGGCAGAGACTGGGGATTGGAATTTGGGTGGTGTGATTTCAGCTATGAAACAGTGGGTGTGTGAGGTCCTGATGGGTGGGTGTGTGAGCTTGTAGCATGGTGAGAGAGTCAGCCTGTATCAGAAGATGGGTGCGGGGCAGACAACCCTACTAAACCAGGCAACTTAACCCCAGCAGGGTTACAGACTCTTGCTGGGCATCTCTCAGCAGAGAGCTACTGCCTGCCGTTTGGCTCAGATTAAGATGTTCTCATGTTGTTTCGAAGGTCTTCATCAGTCCTTATTGACCTCTCTCCCTAAAACCCAAGTACTGAGCTCAGCTCATGGGTCACCACTGGCTCATGTGGCTCTTGGACCTAGCTGTCTGGTCATCTTACCTGCATGCCTTTCTCAAAGCTAGAATCAGCCAGCAACACCACCCTTCACCCTTCACCTGACCTACATTATTCTATTTATTTTATGTATTTAGTTTTAAATTCTTGTAAGATTTAAAACAATGTGACATCAGGATCAGGCAGCATCAGAGTCAAGACCCAGGGAATGTAGGGGAGTGACCTTAGGGAGCCTCTGTAACGACATTGGAATTGCCCCTTCTGGGTGAGCATCAGAGGCCTCTCAGTGGACACTGTGACTGGAACCCAGAGACAGAAGAGGCTAATAACGGTCACCGCTCTGCAAAGAGGGCTGGCATTGTAAGAATGTGTATAACACAGCCTGGGAAACCCGGGAGTAACTGAGGCAGCAGCAGGTCCTAGGGGCCTGAAGTTCCTGCAATTTCAGGTTGAGGTAGAGACAACGGAATGTTTTTATTCCAAGGTTGATGTGGTCCTAGAATCACAGACCTTGTTGCTAACTTGTTTGCTTTAGGTTGCTGCATTTTACCAAAGTCATAAAGTCCTCATGCAGGTCATATTCTGAGTTCACATTCTTCATTCGGAGCATCTCTAAGCCCTAAGTGACCACTCATAGGGCAACACACTGAGTATATGCTACCTGGAGATTTATGCTGTGCGGCCATGGTCAGGGGAAGAATTTGAAATGCATTGAAATCTCCTCTCCAGCAAAACTAGCAGATTTCCTAGGGTGCTAGTTAACCTAAGCTCTTCTCTGAGAACTCAGCACATTAGAGAAGGACTGTCTCTATCCCTAATTACCACTGGCTGCAGTGAGGACCCCTGGAGCAGCAGGATGAGGCTGGAGGGAGGACCCCATGGGGCCATTGATTCCCTCATCATTATGGGTCAAGGCAGTGATTAACTATGAGAGCCAAATACCCATTAGTGATAATGCAGTCAAAATGGACACTCAAAATGGCTCAAGCCTGTGACAAGAGCAGAACCTGTGAACTAAGAGATCATCCTTTCTATGCCTAGGAAAAATATATCAAAGTATAGATTGTCATCTCAGTATCTGGGAGGTAGTTCAGAGAAACAAGAGAAGGAGAAAGTTGCAGAAGTTGAAGCTGGCTTGTATTCTGCTATGTCATTTATAATAATAATAGCAGCCCTGGCTGGTGGCTCAGTGGATAGGTACTGACCTGCAAACCCAAAGGTTTCTGGTTCGATTCTCAGCCAGGGCACATAACCAGGTTGCAAGCCACGTCTCCAGGCAGGTCCGTAGCTGGAGGCTGGTGAAAGGCAACCATACGTTGATGTTTCTCTCCCTTTCTTTCTCCCTTCATGTCCTTCTCTCTAAAAATAATTAATAAAATCCTAAAAATAAAAATAAAAAATAATGTTTATGTATTACCACCATGAACCAGGCTTCATTCTAAGAATTCTACATATATGAATTCATTTCATCTGACCACTATTTGACCACCTCACTGATATGACTAGCATGGGGATGTCTCTCCTTGATTCTGCCTTTTGCAGGTGACCTGGGCTCATGTGACGTAAGGAATAACTTAATCATTAGACTATAGTAAATGCTTGAAAGTTTATCGTGACACTAGATTTTTAAAATTATTAGTATTGGTTCATTAAAAATCCATCTATAAGGGATAACCCTTTACATTTTATTTTATTTTAAAAGATTTTATTTATTATTTTCAGAGAGAGGGGAAGGGAGAGAAGCAGAGAGGGAGAGAGACATCAATGTATGGTTGCCTTTCACCAGCCTCCAGCTATGGATCTGGCTGGAGACCTGACTTGCAACCTCGTTATGTGCCCTGGCTGGGAATTGAATCAATGACCTCTGGGTTTGCAGGCCCGCGGCTTATTTACTGTGCCACTGTTTACTGTGCCACTGGCCAGGGCACGCTTTACATTTTAAAAAGTATGTTAAATATCAATTACGTGTTAAGTACTATCATAAATATTATTTCATTTAATTCTCACAGTCTTACAAAATAGGTGGTGTGTGTAAAATGAAGAGAGACCAAGAAACTCACTCAAGTTTTTCCAGTTGAAAAGTGGAGGGATCAGGATTTGAGCCCAAACACTAGCTCTAACAGGTCACACCCAGCACACTCTATCATTTCCTACTACTTTATTATATAGTTTAATAAATAATGACTTTAACATAATCATCAGACCCAAGAATATTAACAATAATTCACAATAAAGCTCATGTTCCATTTTCCCTGGTTGTCTTAAACACGTTTGTAAATTGGCTTTTTCAACCCAGCTTCCAAACAAGAGTCACACAGCATATTTGACTTACATCTTTTCCTTTGATCTACTTTTTGAAAAGTGAAAAAAATGTAAAACCTACAGAACACTTGAAAGAATGCTATAATTAACATCTGCTTATCATTCAACAAGTCACTAAAAATTTGGTACAGTCTTAAATCTCATTTCATATATAATTGTTCCATTTCTCTTTTAAAAAAGAGCTACTTAAAGAACCATTTCTTTCTGGATTAAATTGGATCATTTGATCTGCAGAATTTCCCATTTACTTAATATTTCTGATTAAATTACTTGCAATGTCATTTAACATGTTCCTCTATGAACTGAGAAATAAGTTAGATCTAGAGTGTGATTATATTCAAGGTTCTTTGTTTTTTTGAGGGAGGGGTAGAATATATTGAACACTTCATAAGTGATGCTGTGGGTACTTCTAGCTGCAGCCCATCCAGCTACCCAATGTACCTGCTCTATGTAACCTTGATTTTCAGGTTCAGATAATGCAAACCTGATCTGTCCCAATTAACCTTTACCCCTAATGGCTTTAGCAGTCCTTGGTGACTGCTGGCTTAAAGCATTATTTTGTTCAGGTTTGCAGATTGGAGAGTTCTCAATTTTTTCACCCTCATTGGACTTCCTGGTTGTTTCTTCCATAAAGAACTTACCCATAGCAACTATTTGGTGGTCAACAAGTACAGTGTGTTTAAGAAGAAGGCAGGATAACAACTTAATTTCTTTACTCTTATCTGTCAATTTTCAGAATAATGAGTTGGTGCTCTAGCCACTTCCAAAGGTGACTAAGGAGGTTTTACCTATTGTGGTAGTGGGGGAGGCATGTAGAGGGTGTGGAATGTTGTTATAAACCCAGACACTTTTCCATATTCGATATATTTCAATACATTGCAGTCTGTCTTATTTTTTCTTTTGATGATCAAATTGTCTCATCCTTGAGAGGAGAGAGCCCCTTCAAGTTGGCTACTATGTCATTTTGATGATGTGATCATGGTAATTTTTTGATAGCTCCCTTACTCTCAGGCATGACAAGATGTTCTAGCTCAAGGAGCACTTGTTCCTTTTAGCAAGAGATGGCCTCTACAGACTACAATCTGGAAAGTAGGGTGTTCATTGTTATTGAGTTGTCATTGCTTCTAAATCTTTCCAGCAGACATCACTAGGAAATATCAGATTTTTAAAAAAAGAAAAATAAATTATGAGTTTATACTGAGATTTTCTATTTGAAGTACGAATAATGGGATTTTATTTAAATGTCTTGATTTTATTCATTTATATGTCTATATTTTATCTCTTTTATGTGTGTATTATATTGATAATACTGTTATAGCTGTGCCAAATTCTTTTCCCTCTGCTCCCCTCCTCCCAAGTCCTCCTTTCCCTCCTGCAGTCCCACTCCCCTCTTAGTTCATGTCCATGGGTTATGCATACAAGTTATCTGAGTTCACCCTTTTCTCTATTATTCTTACCTTCCCCCTGTCTATCTTGTACCCACCAAGTATGCTTTTTTTTTTTTTTTCCCCAAATATGCTTTTTAATCCCTGCACCATTTCCCTGTTTGGTCCCCTTCCCCCTCCCAGCTGATAACCTTCCCAATGATCCCCATACCTATGTTTCTGGTCCTATTACTTGGTTTGTTTTTGTTTTCCTTTTTAATTTTTAGGTTCTGTTGTTGACAGTTGTGAGTTTGTTGTCATTTTAATATTCATAGTTTTGATCTACTTCTTCTTAAATAAGTCCTTTTAACATTTCATATAATAAGGGCTTGGTGATGATGAGCTCCTTTAGCTTTACCTTGCCTGGGAAGCACTTTATCTACCCTTCCATTCTGAATGATAGTTTTGCTGGATAGAGTAATCTTGAGTGTAGATCCTTGCTTTTCATCACTTTGAATATTTCTTGCCAGTCCTTTATTGCCTGCAAAGATCCTTTTGAGCAATTAGCTGATAGTCTTATAGAAACCCCTTTGTAGATAACTCTCTTTTCTCTTGCTGCTTTTAAGATTCTCTCTTTATCTTTCATCTTTGGCATTTTAATTATAATGTGTCTTGGTGTGGTTCAATTTGCATCTATCTTGTTTGGGACTCTCTGTGCTTCCTGGACTTGTATGTCTATTTCCTTCACCAATTTTGGAAAGTTTTTCTTTATTATTTTTTCACACAAGATTTCAATTTCTTGCTCTTTCTCTTCTCCTGGCATTCCTATGATTCAGACATTGGTATGTTTAAAGTCATTCCAGAGGTTCCTAAGCCTCACCTCATTTTTTCCAATTCTTGTTTCCACTTTCTATGCTAGTTGACTGTTTTTTTCTTCCTTACATTCCAAATCATTAATCTGAACCTGTTTTCCTTCCCTTCACCATTGGTTATGTAGCTTTGTATTTTCCTTTGTTTCACTTGGCTTACCCTTCACATTTTCCCTTATGTGTTTACCATACTGAAGCATTATCTGTCAAGCTTGTGAGCATGACCAGCCTTTTAAACTGTACATCTGTCAGGCTGGCAATCTGTTCATCTGTCAGGATAGCTTTCTTTGTCACTTAGTTTGGCCACTGAGACCTTGATTTGTCCCCTTTTTTTGAGTCATGCTTCTCTGTCTCTGCATCTTGACAAGCTCTGGTGTGCCATTTCTTAGATAGAGCTGTCGCACCTGATAGTTGTAAGGGGTGAAGCCTTAGGTACCACTCATCAGTGCAGGGTGACCCATTTCATCACATACGGTGCTCGATGTGGGGGAGGGGTCTGAGAGGAAACTATGCCACTTGCTCAGCACTTGTCCCTTTTTCAGGCACTTCTCCCACTTCCTATTTGGGCTGACACCTCTCTAGCTGTTGCCCTGGCCATGGTCCCAGAGTGGATGTGTCTGGGGATATTTCAGGACTCTTCTGTGAAACAAATAGTTTCTTCCTCTACCCCAACCTCCACTGGGTTTCACAGTCAGAAGTAGCAATGTAGCTTTATTTTCTTCCCCTGCGCTGGAACCGTGAGCTACGTGATCTGGTCCAGTGCTGAGAGTGTTCAATAGCAGCTCCCATTGTGATTTCTTTTTTTGCCAGCCAACCCTTGTCATTCTCCGTCCTGAACCGCCAACTCATGTAGTTGCACCACCAACCCAGGCTGGCAATCTGCTAGTCTAACCGCTTCCTCTGTGTCCTGGCTCTGCCCCTCCTACCTACGTGGGCGAGTATTACTTTCTTCTACCTTTTGTTTGTTGGACTTCTGTGCAGTTTGACATTCTGGAATTTCTGGGTGTCTCTAGTTTTGAAGTAGATGTACTGGATTCTGGTGGTGGAGGAAGACACAGCATGTTTTGGATCTCCTCCTTTATTTTATCTCTTTATATTGAAAATCTTGGTTATTTCCAAATGTGATGAAAGCAAACATGTTTACTTTATTCTATTTTCAAAATAATATCAACCACCAGCAACAAGACCACTGAACACAAAGAAAGGTTTCTTGATATCTTTGGGTTTTTTATAATTTTAAAAATATTTCATGGGCCAGAGCTAATATTTGGCTCCACATTCCCACAAAAGAAGTTGGAAGTTTAGTGTCTCACAAGGTCAGGAAAAAAGAGAACCAAAAGCTGTTGAACATTAGTAATGTCTGCCTTGGGCTCCTTAAGCTCCAGGTATTCCAAAACCTGGTGGCCTCCTTAGCATAGCTTACTATGTGATACCTCTGTGCCTTTACACATGTTGTTCCCTCTCTCTGGAATGCTTCCCTCTTCCCTCTTTTCCTGTCTCTCCCAGCCTTTCTTTCTCTGCCAACATATGTCCCAGGAAACTCTCCTACTTGGTTTTCAGACCCCAGGCTGAGTGTCTTCTCTATGAACCTTCTCTGATAGCCCTCTGGTCCCAATGATGAATAGTGTTACCCTCCTCAGTGCCATAACACCCTTAGAATATAAATAAGTTATTGAGATTACCTTCTCCTGTTGACATGGTTTGTTGCTCAATAAATGTGTATAAAATGACACTTAATGAATAAATGTGACCTACTACTGGGGGGGGGGGGCTCGGATCTTTCTCATGAGCCTCACTCCCATGTCCAAAGAGGTTGAACACAATGGTCCATTTCAGGGACTCATCTCTCCCAACCCTCTGCCAACACATCAGATGGGCCTTATCTCCTTGGACCTAATAGGTACTTTTAGGAACAGACAAGAGGTTAATTCTTTGGGTTCCTGTGAATGTTCTTCATACTCATTCTTGAGGTCAGGCCAGGGGCTAACAGAAAAGGGTAATAATACTAAAGAAGATAGCAGCAGCTTTGGAAAAAGGAGGAAAAGGTGGAAAATGCAGTGAAGACATTTCTGTCCTTTTCCTCAGGCATAATCACCATATATGAATGCCAACTTCTGCCCAACAAGACTTTCATTAACCACTTATCCCCAGGACTCTTAGGGAAAGAGGTCCTACATCAATTTTCCTTTTCCTCAATTGCTCCTTAACTTCTTCCACTAAAGTGAACTGCTCCAATTGCTCTTTTCCTCTATTTTTCTAGTAGGACCCAGCTAACTGGACCTCAATCATTCATTCTGTAAGCATGGGCTCAAGCCACTTGCTTTCCTTTTTTCTGTTCTTGCAAACTAATTTTCCAGCTAATATTCCAATCTTCTCTGGAGACCCAGTTTGTGGGCATGACCATGCTAACTCCACGTTCTTGGTGAACTAAAATGGTGATAATTGGTATTGCCTTCTTCCTGTAATCTTTCCAATAATCTGTGCTTCTAGGATATTGTCCCTCACTTTGTCATTCTCTATCATCAAAACTTATTTTGTTGTTTTTATTCTACATACTTCAAAGCTCAGAGTGAGTTGATGTGGCATCTGTGCTTCTCCCTGGCTAACTGTGCCTTCTAGATTAGTATCCACAGTAGATTTAATTAGCACAATGTTTACCTGCTCCTTGCTCATTAATACAGACATCATAGCAGAGCAGGCTCTCATGACAGCCCTCCTGAGCCACATCCAGGTGTCTGAGTACGAGAAGGAAGCCATTTGATTATTTGTGTGGTAATTGACATAATAATGTACTCATAATTATTTCCCCAGAGGTTCAACAGAGTCCTCAAAAGCAATTGTCATATAATTATTAGTTACTTTCAAAACTGTATTTTTAAATCAATAAAGCATTTCTGAGACCTTTTAAAAAATATTATCTTTACTATTCTACCATGTCCATACTTCCTCATTTATCCAGAGCCTCTAAAATGGAAGAATATGAAGCAAAGTCTAAGGTCATAGAGCTGGAGGAAGAGAAGGGCAATAATGAGCAAGCCTTGTGTAAGGTCACTAATGACTACATCCATGGGTGGGAACAAACCTGTTTGCTGTGTCTTGAAAGGTGACCATGGAGCATTTTTTTGTTACTTAGCAATTTTCTCATCTAAACTCACTAGAAGTTATGTTTGAGAAAGGAAATTTCACAAACTAATTCAGAGATCTCCCTCTGCAACACATAACTGTGAACTCTTCAGTTGTTGGTTCCAAAGCTCCAAGGGTATTTGTACAATGCAAAGAACTCTCTTATGTAACATATGACAGTGGCATTGCTGAACATGATTGTTATATATTGTCAATGTATCTGCTGATAGGAACATAAACTGGCAGCCCATGGTGATGCTCATAATATATCTGTAAGAACAACCAAAGTGATACAGAATAAACTTGAGAGTGGGACATGGAGATAGATAATAGTAGCAATAACTTACAGCTGGATAACATGTGGCACTTAATTAAGGCTGTATCAGAGGCTTTCCAAGCACCTCAAAGATATGGATTCAATCGGTCAGGGCCCAAGATTCAGGCATGTGTATTTGGAATAAGGTCTCCCTGGATACCTCTCCTACACAAATGCTCATTTTGAAAAGTGCCGACAGCACTGTGTGGTTTTTAAAGTACATTTCCTTTCCACACAACTGCTTGATGAGACTGTCCCTGGACTGTCAGATGCAGGGTTGCTTTTCTTAACTTATTACTTGGCCTCTTAGTTGGCCCCTCACTCTTCCTGGTCGGGTGCTCCGTCCTTTTCTTGCCTTCTCCTGCTTTTCTTCTAACCATGGTGACAACTGTTTCCCATCTCTTTTTTGCTAGATGCTCTTCCTCAACATCATCTAAATGTGGGTAAGTTCTAGGGCTCAGTCCCTGCACATCCTCTCTCTCTTTAGGTGACTCATCCAGTCCCATGGTTTCAAATACTTCCTCTATACTGACTAATTTCCTCATTTCTATCTCCAGCTCCAACTTGCCTCCTGAAGTTTAGATTCTTATATCCAACTATCTAGATAACATTTCTCGTTGGGTATTTAAGACGTTGCAAACCTAAAATAAAAATTTATCTAAAATAAAATTCTTGTTCCCTCTAAACCTCTTCCTTCTCTAGGTTTTCCCATTTTACTCAACCACTTACTCAGTCCAAAAATCTGACCTACCCTCTATCAGACCCTTATCCTGTGAGAAACAAGGTAGCAAGTGACTCTCACACTAGGCTAAACCATAGTGGATAATGATTAATGGCTAGATAAGACAGCACATGAATCAGGAGGTCTCTGAGTAAACAGAATAATAAAGAAGGAGCTAGGGTACACAAGTAAGCACATGAGGAGGGCTAGGGACTTCTGCTACTCTTCATGGATATTTCCAAGAACAAAAGAAAGGAGGGATGGCCACATTCACACCAAAAGTTGTCCATGCTAGGCTTTAAACTGCCCAATTATCTCTTCAGACATGATTGTACCAGATTGTGACTCCAAAGTATTCAGCCAGTGAGGAAACAGGGGAGGAATTGCTTGTGTCAGGGATAAATTCATCCATTTCTTCCACTTCAGTGTGCCTACCCACCAGATACCACCAGGCATCTGCTCTTGCAAGAATGCAAATAAATGCCTCGCTTTTGCTATATTCCTGGCTTCATAGTCCATTTGTTTTATGGACTGGGTGAGCATATTTCTCACAATTCTAAAGCGATTACCAGGTCCCTCTCTTTCATACCCCATGCCCCTGTGTATTTACCTGCATACTATTTACTCCCTACTTATTATTCTGGCTACTTAATTACACACATTAGAATGTGAGCAGAGGTCTTGTCTCATGTTATTTGAAATATTCCCAGTCCTAAATAAGTATTGAATTAATCAATTCATTTACTTAACTGAATCAAGTTGTATGAGAAGAAGGCTTGAGCATCCTTTTTTTTTTTTTTTTTTTTTTTTTTTAATGGAATGGAATAAAATGTCATCCAGTAGGGCCAGATGACTTTCTGAAGTTCCCATAGCTAGGTCAGTGGCAGGGCAAGACTGCTGAGTCTTATTCCAGCCCCTTTCCACTTATGTTGAGGCTGCCACAACATAAAAATGCCACCTTAAAAAATGCCCTCATCTTCCACCCTAGCTGGGTGGCTCAATTGCTGGAGCATCATCCCATACACCAAAAAGTAGCAGCTTTGATTCCCTGACTGGGGCATGTACAAGATTCAACCGATTGATGTTTCTCTCTCACATCAATATTTCTCTCTCTCCCCCCCATTTTCTCTAAAATCAATAAGTATATCCTTCAGTGAGGCTTAAAAAAATAAACCTGGCTGTTGAGGCTCAGTAGATTGAGCACAGGCCTCAGAACCAAAGGGTCACTAGTTCAATTCCTAGTCAGGGCACATGCCTGGGTTGTAGACCAGGTACCCAGTTGAGGGAGTGTGAAAAGCAACCACACACTGATGTTTCTCTGCCTCTTTTCCTCCCTCCCTTCCCCTCTTTCTAAAAATAAATAAATAAACAAATACATTTTTTAAATACCCTCGCCTTCCTTTAAAAAATTAAATGTGCTGCACACCAAATAAAAGTAAGAATGATGTGCAGACTGGGTCTCAACTCAGAGAGAAGCAAACTTTGTCTGAGTCTTAAGACTGGTGAATTTCTGCTAACCTTCAGGAAGGGAATGCGATGAAACACAATAATCAAACAGGGACTCTGTGTGGGGTGTGTGTGTGTGTGTGTGTGTGTGTGAACGAATAGGCAGCTCCTTTGTGTTTGTACTAAACCAAAGCCCCTGAGGTGAGACATAGTCACCAGCATACTCCAGCATACATTCCTTGAACTAAACAACCAGCCCCTCCCTCACTAATCATTGCCACCTAGGAAACAAGCTGGAGGAGACTCCACCTTCAGAGTTTGCAGGTACTCCCGTGATTAGAAATGGGATTGTCAATCAGTTTTTAAGTTGGGAAGGAGTTCTTTAGTTTCTGTCTTTGGTAGGTGACCACCTAACCATTCTTTTTCTAGTTGAACCAATGGAAATACATACATTAACAAGGGCAGTGTGTACCCAGGCCTGAGTGTTTCAGAAAATGTGTAGGAAATTGTTTCTATAGCAACAAGGAGATGGTAGGTCAGGTCTGCTGCTCCAGCTGGATTGCAGAATGCAGAAGGCAAATTCTTTCTTCAAACTAAAGCTCTCCTTGAAAAGGAATATGATCATGTTCTTAAACTCCACTTAGCTTTCAGATCTGCCAATTCAGAAAACATAGCCACAGTCTTCCAGGCTGCATTTCCAAACGTCGCCAAGGACATCCAAGGAACAGAAGAGGATTCAAACCTGTTCACATCCTGCTGGCTTTGCTGAAGCCTCTGGCTTATTCTGGGCTCTCTGGTCAGCTCTGATTTGCCAGCTAATTGTAAGTCTTAGTACCTGGACTTGAAACTCTGGCTGCCACCAGGCATTTCCCTTGGCTTCCATGCTTGAGACACAGAAATTGTCCTGAATAGTGAGGATTAGCTGTTCTGGGGACTCTACCCTGAGTGTAAAGAACTGACTGAGGAATAGGGGCAGTCAGCTGGGGATTTTACCAGCTGTATGACAGTAAACAAATCCTTTCATCTCTGTGTTTTAGCTTTCACGTTTCTAAAACAGAATTTATATCTTATAGGATCATTGCAAGGATTTAGCGCAAAAAAGTAGAGAAAGCACCTAGTACAGTGCCTGGCCAGTGGTGGCCCTCCATTCTTCCCCTGGGTTCCCCATTTCTCAGACCATACCTCTTTCAGGGAAACAGACTTTCTAGATTGATGCAAAGATTATTGGGAGGAGAGAGAACAACACCAAAGGATGTTGTTCTTTGAGGTGGGATCATTGGGGCATGTGTTAGGTGGAATCTAGCCAGAAAAAAAATAATGCATGAATGTGTCTTGAGATATTTGATAGAAATCCTCCAACTGGTTTTAAAAGGCTGCTGAACAGCACTTAATTGGTTAACTGACATTTTCTTTAGTCTTGTGTTGCTATGCATTTCACCAGAGCTGTGCAACCAAGGTGTTAGGTCCAGAGGGACTGGATACTGAACAAAGCAGGTGGAGTGGGAACAAGGCAATGCTGGGCCATACTTGTGGGCCCTCCTACTGGAATTGCCCCCACCTCCTTTTCTTGAAGGGTGAAAAGACTGGGATGGGGGTGAGTGTGGGTTATTTCATGTTTTTCTTCTTCATTCTGCAACCTGTTCATCTTTGACCATGGAAATGAGAAAGCTTTTGTTGACTTAATAAATGGCATGTTGCCTCCTGTAAGGTAGGAAAAAATATTTGTCTCCAACCCTCCTGGATTCTCCGGCTGGGGGCCCTGGAAATTAAATGGAGAAAAGACATATTAAGAAGAAAAAGAAACAGCTTTAATTATATGCGGAGGCAGTTAGAATTTGGCAGCTTACACACCAACCCCAAAGGGCAACAAAAAGTGGAGTAGAGACTAGACCAATGAAAATGGTTTTTGGGCTTTTTTTTTGTAACCAAAGTTATACTATTCCAATTGTGACTCAAAACCAAAACCAATAAGCCTTTTATCATTTACCCATGGACACAAGATATGTTCCCAAAAACAATGTAAAAAATGTAGCCCTCATGACCAAGTCATTCCCAAAAACAGCCAAGAAAGAGGAAGACTTAGACAAATCTTCTGAGAACTAGTATCAGGATATCAATGTAATGGGGGTATAACTCACATTTCTTTTGGGACCTCAAACCTAATGGATGACCTTCTACAGACACAGGCCAACCAACCTGTGCTCCTCAGCTGATGGAAAGCCATGACAAGCTCTCAGGACATGAAGCAAGACAACCAGGAAAGCAGCAACTGCCCCTGGGAAGGAAAGGACGAATAACCAATAAGCACTCAAAACCAAATGCACTCCCTGACCAGTGTAGCTCAGTTAGTTAAATGTCCTGCAGAGCAAAAGGTGATCAGTTTGATTCAGAGCACATGCCTGGGTTGTGGGTTCAGTCCCCAGTTGGGGCATGTACAAGAGGTGCCCACTTTGATGTTTCTCTCTTACATTGATGTTTCTCTCCCTCTCTTCCTCCCTCCCTTCCCCTATCTCTAAAAATAAATAAATAAAATCTTTAAAAAATAATTCACAAGAGTCCCAATGAAGATAATGAATTCTTACTAGTGCTTTCTCCTGTTAATCTGAATTTGGAAAGGAAAAGACAAAGATACTCTTAACTGCTTTCTGTGGAGTCTACAGGCAGAAATCTGGGGAGGTGACTTAGTAAGAGATTTTGCTTTTTGTCAGACATCCCAGGATTTCAGCTGAAGTCTTAAGAATAAGTGGAGTGTCCCAGCTGGTTCCTGGTGGTTGCCAAAACTTTCAGAGGAGGAAAAATAATTCTGATTCTACCCCTGTAGTTACAATGACTAGGGCCTATAAACCAAACTGATAGATAGATTAACAAAAGAAAAAAAAAGATTTTATTATGTACATACACATGAGAGTTCACAAAGAAGCATACGGCTCAAGGAAAGGAATATAGAGATACTTTTTATTTTAAGATTCTATTCATTATTTCCAGAGAGAGAGGAAAGGAGAGAAGCAGAGGGGGAGAGGAACATCAATGTATGGTTGCCTTTCACCTGCCTCCAGCTATGGGCCTGGCTGGAGACCTGGCTCACAATCTGGTTATGTGCCCTGGCTGGGGAATCAAACCAGCAACCTTTAGGTTTGCAGGCTGGCACCTAATCCACTGTGCTACCAGCCAGGGCCTGGAGATACTTTTTAAAATTAAAAATAGATCTGCCTTTTGACCCTGTGATCCCACTTCTGGGAATATCAATGAAGAAACCCAACACACTAGTTCAAAAGAAAATAAGCACCCTTATATTCGTTGCAGTGTTTTTACAATCATCAAGATATGAAAGCAGCCCAAGTGTCCATGAGTAGATGAGGGGATAAAACAACTGTGGGACATTTACACAATGGAATACTGCTCAACTGTAAAAATAGAAGAAAGTTTACCCTTTGTGACAGTATGGATGGAACTGGAGAAGATTATGCTAACTGAGATATACCAGTAAGAGAAAAACAAATCCCATATGATTCATATGATTCCACTAATATGTGGAGTTTAATGAACAAACTGAATGAACTAGCAAAATAGAGACAGACTCATAGATAGAGAGCAAGATGACTGCTACAGTGATGGGGGTGGCTAGAGGGTGAGCAAAAAGGAAGAAGGACTCATGGACATGGACAACAATGTGGTGATTGCAGAAGCAGGGGTAATGGAAATGATCATGGAAAAATACAATAAAAATCATTAAAATAAAAAATTGGGGGGCTTTATATTACCCCAAAAGATGAACAAGATGAGGAAAAGAGGCTCGATGAAGGGAGATGGGTTTGGGATTCCTGGATATGGTGGCAATCTATGAGAAGAGTACAGTACATGAGGGTTGTTGTAAGTTGTGCTATGCAGATTTGAGTTTGTGCTTTCTCCATTTGATGAGTTATTAAGAGTTCTCCTCTTCCTGCTATGGGAGAGGAAGACACCTGTACATGCTGAAATTTCCTTTATAAGTGTAAATTTATTTTACAGAAGAAAAACTTATACTGTGTTTTTAGTACCTCTGTTGTGCCTAGGTGGCTTTTGGTTCAAAATAATTCTTATTTTTAAGTAATGTAAAATTTTTATTTATTTATTATTATCAGAGAGAGAGGAAGGGAGAGAGGCAGAGAGGGCAAGAGACATCAATGTATGGTTGCTTTTCACCTGCCTCCAGCCACAGACCTGGCTGGAGACCTGGCTTGCAACCTGGTTATGTGCCCTGGCTGGGGGACAAAATAATTCTTATGCCAAAGAGGCATATTCATATTTTGAATGCCATGTTCTGGTGCCCTTCACTCCCAAACCAGTGGCAACAAAGTTATGGCATATGGGTTACTCTTCTGTGCTAGAGAAATCTGATCCTTAGCTTTTATTTAACAACCTGAGAAATAAGAAGAGGATAACTTCCAGATAACCCATCCATGAATTAATGTATCTTTCCATAAAGAGTCACTTCTGGAATACACATTTTTAATGTTCTACACTTGATCTTAGCCAAAAGGCAGAGAAGTGATGCACATTTCTAATGTTCTTAAATGGGAACACTAGCAACATTGGAAGGTGAAGGCTCCCAAGGGGCAGTGACTGACTCTTCTTGGAGGGAGAATCCAGGTGTTCCACAGAAGAACCACAGAATCTCTGGTCCAGGTTGGCCAATTCTGCTGCAAGAAAGATGGATATAGAGACAGGGATTCAAGTGGACAGGTCTAGAAACCAGAGGGATATCAAGATAGCTGTTGTCTAGCAACTACCCTGGACTCCTGTGACTACTGCTTGGGAGGAGAGTGGAAATAGAAAGTCAGGAAGGCCCTGGGCCATTTCTCTTCATCTTTTTCTTAATTAAATCCCTTTAACATTTCATGTAATAAGGGATTGGTGATGATGAGCTCCTTTAGCTTTACATTGTCTGGGAAGCACTTTATCTGTCCTGCATTCTAAATGACAGCTATGCTGGATAGAGTAATCTTGATTGTAGGTCCTTGCTTTTCATCACTTTGAAGACTTCTTGCCAGTCTCTTCTTGCCTGCAAAGTTTCTTTTGAGAAATCAGCTGACAGTCTTATGGGAACTCCCCTGTAGGTAACTAACTTCTTTTCTCTAGCTGCTTTTAAGACTCTCTTTATCTCTAACCTTTAACATTTTAATTATTCTTTTTTTTTTTTTTTTTTGAAGAGTGAAAATGTTTATTGGGTGCAGGTGGTGGCAGGAGAACATCACTGTCACTTATTCATCATTTTAATTATGGTGTGTCATGGTGTGGTCCTCTTTGGTACAACTTGTTTTGGATTCTGTGCTTCCTGGCCTGTATGTCTATTTCCTTCACCGAATTAGGGAAGTTTTCTTTCATTATTTTTTCAAGTAAGTTTTTGATTTCTTGCTCTTCCTCTTCTCCTTGTGGCATTCCTATGATTTGGATGTTGGCACTTTCGCAAATATTCCAGAGGTTTCTTATTCTCTCTTCACTTTTTTGAATTCTTGTTTCTTCATTTGTTCTGGATGAATGTTTATTTTTTCCTTATGTTCCAAATCATTGGTTTGAACCCCAGCTTCCTTTCCTTCACTGTTGGTTCCCTGTGGATTTTTCTTTATTGCATGTAGCATAGTCTTCATTCCTTTCCTTATGAATTTGCCATACTTAATGAGTTCTCTGAGCGTCATTATTACCAGTGTTTTGAACTCTGCATCTGATAGGTTGGTTATTTCCATTGCATTTAGTTCTTTTTTTCTGGGGGTTTGTCCTGTTTTTTTTTTTTTTTCATTTGAGCCACAATTCTTTGTCTCCTCAATTTGGCAGCCTCTCTGTGCGTGTTTCTGTGTTAGGTAGGACTGCTTTGACTCTGTTTTAGCACTCCTGTTAAGTTGCATGGAGCAGAGACTTAGATATTCACCAGGGCAGGGCCACGGGTTTCCCCACTTTGTGGCTCAGTATTGGGGGGAGGGGGTGGAAAGGGAACCATGTTGTTGTCTTGCTCCTGGAGATTTTCTGAGCACTTGCCCCTTTCCCAGTCACTTCACTTCCTGTATATAGCTGGCACCCCTCTAGTTTTTGCTCTGGTGGTGGTTCCCAGAGTGGGTGTGCTTCCATACATTCTAGGACTGTGTGGGCCCTTTAAACAGACTCTCCTGAGAGACCGAAAGTTTCTTCCACTGCCCCAATCCCCACCGGTTTTTAGAGCCAGAAGTTATAAGGCTTTAGTTTCCCGGTGCTGGAACCCTGGGCTTTGCAGTCTGGCCTGGGGCTGGCATCACTTGCTTCAAAGGCATCCCTCTTGATTTTTATCCACCACATATGACTGTGGTACCACCCATTCTTCCTGATGCTGCAGCCACCACTGCCTCACCACTGCTAACTCACTACTGCCACACCGCACGCTTTCTGCCCAAGCTCCCCAGCTCTGCACCTGAAGGGATATAGCTTCTTTAAATTCTTGGTGGTTGGACTTTCATACAGTTGAATTTTCTGGAAGTTTTGGGTGTTTTTTGTTGTGAGCTTAGTTGTGATCCTTTTTATAGTTGTGCAAAGAGGTGAAGGTGTCGACCTATACCTCCATCTTAACCAGAAGTTCTTGCTGGGTTATTTCTGATTAAACTCCGGGCACTGAGATAAGCAAAGTTCTGCGTGCTCTACACAGGCCTACTTTTAACACACAGTGTTGGAGCATTGAAGATTCATCTTTAATATGCAGTGATGGAGCACTACAGACCACCAGGCACCATGGCCAAGAGGGGCTATCCTACACTGTAACCACCTCACAGGCTGCTGAGCTGATGAAAGGCTGACCACAGGAACCAGACTGAGCTTCAGCCTTCCCTGAGCTACAGGTTCCTGGGGCCTGAGGCCTCCAGTCCTGGTTCTCCCTCCCAGACCAAAGGTTGATCATTGGATATAGACTTTGTGCCAAACATGGCTGTGAGGCTGAGGACTCAGGGATCTACCAGAACCTTAGGAGTGTTTGGTCACCAAAACACCCACCTCTCTTCTCATTTCACAGAGGCTTCAATCCTGCAACTACCAGGGTTGCCATGCCATTCCAGTACGCAGAGGTGATTTAAGGACACTCTGTCTTTACCGTAATTGTTTTGCCCCAGAGAAAACAGAGTTTTGTCTATCTACACCATTGCTGATTGTTACTACTGTTGCTGCACACAGAAGTTTGCCAATCAATCCTTATCTTTCAAGGACTTAAAGACTTTCATTCTAAAAACCATAAACTAGCAACATTCAGCCCCACTCTTTATTCTCCAACACTCATATGTGTGCATATCTAAAAATAATAATAATGAATTGGTTAAGCACATGGATTTGGGAATCAGACTGGACTCAATTCCTAACTCCACCCCTTCCTAGATATATGATTTTGAGTGAATTTTATGAAGCCTTTCTGTGCCTTTTTTTTTTTTTTTCATTTGTAAGATAAAGACATTCAGAGCGTCTCCTTTATTTCCTGTTTTGAAGATGATGAAATTAGATGATGCATGTAACATGTGTGCACACTAGGCTCATGGTTATTGTGGATGCAGTATTACTATCATTATCATCCTTAGGTACACCATGCCTGGTATAATAGAAAGAGCAGCAGCTTTGGTCTAAAGTAGTCCTTGGTTCAAATGCTAGTTCTGCTACTTCTTAATGGCATAACCTTAGACAAATCACTTAATCTCAGTTAGCCTCAATTTCTTCATTTGGAAGAAAAGGAGTAAGGACCCCCCAGGGATACAGTCAACCCCAAGGGAGGGTCACACGAAGAAAGCTTCCAGCTGTGTTGGGCACCTGGAAGATGCTCCATAATTACCTGCTGAAGTCCTTTCATCTCCTCAAGACCAGATGAAATACTACTCCAGACATCATTGAAACAATGATTCTTTTCCTTACAATTTCATACTTATTTTCATAGTTAGGTCTTGTATTCCTTTTCTAGGGCTGTCATAACAAAGTTTCACAGACTAAGTGACTTAAGCAGTGGAAATATATTACCTCATTGGCTGGAGGCTGGAAGTCCAAGATCAAGGTATCAGCAGGGTTTGTTTCTATTCAGGTCAATCTCCTTGCCTTGCAAATGGCCACCTTCTCATTGTCTCCTCAAATAGTCTTTCTAGTCTTATTCAATTAGGACTTCATTTAACTCATTTAGGTCATAGGACTTTATTTAACTTTAATTACCTCTTTTAAAACACTTTCCCAAATACAGTCACATTGAGGGGTAGGGCTTTAACCTTTGAAAGTGAAGGGACACAATTCAGCCCTAACCAATTCCCTGCTACAGTGCCTGGTACAGTCCACAGCAAAGTTGGGGAAACTGACTTTGACTGAGCATGAATGTCAATGTCAACTACACCTGGACAACCAGCTCAGAAGTGGTGGTGTCTCAATCAGTGTCATGCTGGTGAAAGAGCGACAATACATTATGATAGAAGAATTTCATAAAGCTATTCCTCTTCCAAGAGTTGCCAAAGGCAGCTCAACAACATTTATTTGTTTGTTTGTTTATTTTTTTATTTAATGAATCAGTCAGTTGGTCAGTCAGTCAACAAGTGCTATGGGCCAGGCTGGCTGGGGTCTGGATACAATAGATACATCCCTTCCTTGGGAGCTCACAGTTCAGTGGAGGAGGTAACTGCTGATAAGAAAATCTCTGAGACATATTGCAAACTGGTAGTTCTGTGAATGAAAAATACAGGGTGTGAGAGGCAGTGTAATGGCGTACCTAACCAAGGTGGAAACAGTCAGAGAAATCTGAAACTTCCTGGTGGGGCCACATGTCAGGCTGGCTTCCCTCTTCAGGAAGCACCTCGAATTTGCAACTGCCCATCCCAGGAGAGACCAACTTTAATCATTTTGGTCTGGGCAGGCCCTGGTTAAGGCTCCTGCCCCAACACTGGTCATTGGGGTTGGTCTGCTGATTCCCCCTTCTGTGTCCATAAATTACTTTCTCAAAATCTTGGTAAAAATTCTTTAAAGAAGAAAAAATTTTATTAATTTTTTTTAAATGTTAGAGAAAGGGAAGGGAAGGGAGGGAGAAAGAGAGGGAGAGAAACATCAATGTGCGAGAGAAACATCCACTGGCTGCTTTCCACAGGTGCCCTAATGGGACGGAACCTATAACCCAGGCATGTACCTTGACTGGGAATCAGACCAGCAACCTTTTGGTTTATGGTGTGACACCCCACCAACTGAGCCACACAAAGAAAGCAAAATTTTAAATAGCAAAATCCAAAGCCATCCTATTGACACAGTTTTCTATCAAGGTCAAGTGGGAAGGTGTGTAGCCAGCCCAGCTGTGCCTCCTTCAACAAAGCTTCGTTCCTATTCACTTGCACTCAGTGGGCGAGAGGAGGAGATGGGTACAGGGTTACTGCTCCTCCACTCATACTCTCTGGGCCAAGGATCCTCCCACCAGGAAGTGTTATGGGGCTCTTTGTGATTAGTTGAAACTTGTGAGCTTTCCCTTCTGAGAAAAAGATAATTCCAGGGAAAACAATTAGACAAAGAAGGCAGGCAGAGAACAAGAAAACACTTAAGTAAAATCTCAGCTTCCTCTAAAAACAAAGAAGTTTCTCCTTCTTGTGAGGATGTTAGCCTCAGCATGTGGCCGTCCTGCTAATAAAGCAAGGCTGGCCACCAGGAGGCTGCAAAACTGCAAAAACTTTCCGCCATCGCCTTCCTCTCCTTCCCTGGTGCATTCAAGCTTCTCAAGATGCTCTTCACCCTCACTCCTATCCACCTGAGAGGAGGACAATGTAATGCTCTTCAGCTGGTACTAGGAGTTGTCTGTGCAACACAACTCAAGGAGCATTTGTTATATGCTGACACTGTGCCCAGCGTGGGCCAGGTGCTGGGCTGTAAGTAAAACATGGCCCCAGCCCGGGGCTACAACACCCAGAAAATGGGGGCCTTCCATGCCCTGTGCATGTTCACTGTCTGCAGGAGAGGAAAAGTCAGTGTGTGCCTGAGAGGAGCCTGAATAGTATTAGAGAGAAGGTAAGGTTGTCAGGCTGACAAGTAGGGGAAAGTATTCGTGATGGAGAAAATAACATGGAAGCTCAGAAAATAACTGAAATAAAAGGATTCTTTAAACTCCAGACAGGTGTGTATTCCTCAAGTGATGAAAACTGAGGGAAAGGAAAGTCTAATTCATAGACACTTAAAGAACAGTTGTTACCAGGGGCTGGAGCGGAGTGGAGGTAGAATGAAGAGAATTTGATTAAAAAAATACAAATTTTTAGTTATAAATTAAGTCTGAAGATCAACTGTAGTTGATAATACTTTGTTGTATAACTGAAATTTGCTAACGGTAGAACTTAAGTGTTTTCACAAAAAAAAAAAAAAAAAAAAGTGAGGTGATGGATGTGTTAATTAACCCTGCTGCAGGAATCTTTTCACAATGTACACATGCATCAAATCATTATGCGTACACTTAAAATACATTACAATTTTATTTGTCAATTATACTTCATTAAAGCTGAAAATAATGAGAAACTGAAAGAAAATGGGAAAAGAAAGTGCTGGGGGAAACTCTAGGTAGAGAGGTGGGCACCAGATCAAAAGAAACCCTAGGTGCTGTCATTAAAAGATTTTGAGCAGAAGAAAAAGGAAAGATTTTTGTATGATTAGATTTGCAATTTAGAAATACCTCTGTAATTAGGGAGGCAGGGAAATCTATAGGAAGATAATTTTAAAAATCTGGGCAAGGGATGGAGAATCTAAGCCAAGAGTGAAAAGAAGAGGGACAGAAATGATTTTTCCACCTATAGGTAACAACCTAGGGAAGTAATGAGTGTTGTGGTTAAGAATGTGAAACTTAGAGACAGCTCACATGAATTCAAGTCCCAACTCTGCCACTTATAAAGTGTGTAGCATTAGGCAACTTGCTTAATCTCTTAGTATCTCAGTTTCCATATCTGTGAAATGGAGATACAAATAATATTCACTTCACAGGATTGCTGAATGATAAATCAAATCAACAAAAGTAACACACTCAGAACAGCCTACCTGGCACATAGTAAGTCCTTTGTAAGTGCTGGCTATTATTAGTAGCATTGGGTGCAGAGAAATAGGGAGAAGGGTCTAGGAAAACAACTGAGTTTGGAAAATAAGCATGTCTATTTCAGGTTTGTAGTTTGTCTTAGGGCAGAGTCCTTATCGCTGGGTCCTTTCTCTTAAGAGGTAGTCTTTCTTGGGTCTCATTTGAATGTTTGTGGTTATGAGCAAGTTTTCTCTGTCTAGACAGAATCTAAGAGTTTGAGCCCAGTCTAGACAGAGCCTAGCTCTGTGCAGTCTTTGATATCCCCACTCAGCCCTCAGCCAGAAAGCATCTGCCTTTTCATGCTTCATGAAGTCTCACACTGCACCCTGTACCCTCCAGCACTGTGTAGTCAGGACCCACAGGGAAGTATCCTTGTATGAATCTTCCCACATACCAGATAAAGCATTGCCTAACTCTGATCTCTGCCTCCCCTACCCAGTAAGATTGTAGTTTCCACAGACATTTCACAAAGAAAATGTATGAAAGGCTCAATAAGCACATGAAAAGGTGCTGAATATCATTAGTTTTTAGAGAAATGCAAGTTAAAACCACAATGGATATCACTTTACACTCATCAGAATGACTGAAATTAATAACATTGAAAATGCTAAATGTTCATAAAGATACAGAGAAACAAGCTCTCATACATTGATCTGACAACTTTTTATAAAGTTAAACTGCACTTGCCATATGTCCTAGCCATTCTATTCCTAGTATTTACCTAGAAAAATGATAACATGTCTGCAAAAATGCATACATGAATATTTATAGTTTTATGCATAATTTCCCCAAACTGTAAATAACCCAAATATCTATCAAGAGATTAATAGATAAATGAATTGAAATACGAGCTCTGTCCCAAAAGTATTGGCGTTGCAAACGGTTTTAATTATATTGATACTGGCTCGATACTTTCAGGGCAGACCTTGCATGTCCAGTCAATTATTCAGCAATAAAAAAAATACAAATCGCTGATTTAAAAAATGTCATGAATGAATCTCAGAAACATGATGTCAAGTGAAAGAAGACAAATATAACCAAGTATCTATATAATTCTATTTATTGTATATAAAACTTGAAGAAGCAAAACTTACCTGTGATGATAGAAATCAAGAAGGGGTTGTGGCCTATACAGAGAGAACTTTCTTGAGGGTAATGGAGATCTTCTTCAATCTTCAATGTCTAGTTAGAATTCTGATTATACGGATGTGTTAATTTGTCAAAAGTTGGTGAAGCATGCACTTAGTGTTTGTGCATTTTCCTTTATGCAAATTTTACTTTAGTTTTTGAAAGAGAAAATAAACTGCCAAAACAAAACATATTAGCAGCCAATTCTCTCTTACTTAAATTTATTATTAATTAAAATTTTAAAAAGGATTTACCCAGAGAAGCTGAAAACTTATGTCCACATGAAAACCTGCACACTGGTGTTTATAGCATCTTTATTCATAATTGCCAAAACTTGAAAGTATCCTGGGTGTCCTTCAGTAGATGAATGGATAAATAAACTATGGTACATCTAGACAATGGAATAGTGTTCATTGAAAAAAAAAAAAAAAAGGCTCTATCAAGCCACAAGAAGGCATAGATGGACTTTAATGGCATATTGCTAAGTGAAAGAAGCCAATCTGAAAAGGCTATATTCTGCATAATTTCAACAATATGATATTCTGGAAAAAGCAAATGTATAGACAGTAAAAATATCAGTAACTGCCAGAAGTTTGGAGAGAGGAAGGAGTAAATAAATGGAACACAGGAAATTTTAAGGGCAGAGAGACGATTCCATGTGACACTATAAGGGCAAATAGATGTCATTATACATTCATTTAAACCTGAAGGATTAATCATAATAAATAAGCTTTAAACTCTGGTTGTGCCCATTGCAATAAATGTACCATTCAAAGGGGGATGTCCACAGCAAAGGAGGCTGTGCCTGTGTGGGTGTGGGCAACACATGGGAAAGCTCTGAATCTTCCCCTCAATTTTGCTGTGAATCTAAAACTGCTCTAAAGTGAAGTCTTTTCTAAAAATGAGGAAAGGAAAGGTGGAACGTCAAACATAGGAACTCAGCTTTCTCTCTGTTGTGTTAGGGGCAGGGGATACTAATAAGCAATAGAGCAGAGACTGCCCTCAGGGAGAAGGCAGTGGAGAAAAAGCAGACCTGATTATGCAAATAATGGTGGGCAAGTGAGACAGCCTTCCAAAGGAGAAGCTCAAGAGACTGTGAGATTAGAAGTAGAGCCCCTCACCAAGCTTGAGGACCGTGGGAAAATTCCCTGAAGAGGTGACACTTAAGCTGAGTCCCAGCAGATGTGTTAGATGCACAAAGAAGCTGGAGAAGAGGCCTCAGCCCTAGGCATCTGGCTGAGAAAGGAGGCGTCTGTGCCCTGAGTGCAGAGGAAAGAAGGGAGTGCCTGGAGGTGTGGCCGGCCCACAGGGCCCAGCACCCAAAGCCTTATGTTAAAGATGCAGTGTCTGCGGTGTTTTATCTTAAATGTGGTAGGAAGTTAATGAAGATGACCTGGGTGGAGAGTGGAAAACAGCCTATCCCAGCACTATCCATTAGAAATATAATGCAAGTCCCATATGTCATTTAAAATTTTCCAGGAACCACATTTTAAAAGTGTAATTAAAAATTCAGATATAATTCATCTTAATCATGTATTTTATTGAACTCGAAAATCCTCAAATTTTATCATTTTAACATGAATCAGCATAAAAGGTAATTAATGAGATATTTCACAATTGTTTGTGTTTTTCTAGGTTCTCAAAATCCAGCGTGTTCTTACAGCACATCTCAATTCACATTGGCCACATTTCCAAGTGCTCAATAGCTTCGTGTGACTAATGGATACCCTAATGGAAAGTGCAGGTCTAGACTGAGGCAGAGCTGATTAACAGGCTGCAGCAATTTCAGGGCAAGAGGAGATGGTGCCTTGAAACAGTGGGGTGAGCAGCAGGGGTTGATTAGAGAGATAATTTGGAGAAAGAATCACCAGCGCTGGGTAAGTGGTTGTCAAGGTCTCAAATGAACTCATTTCTCCTTATAGTCAATTTTCAGTCCTTGTCTTACTTAACACATTTGATGGATAGTTGTTGACCGTTTGCTCTTTGAAACATTTCCTATGCTTGACCTCAGGCACATGGTGCTCTCTCACTTCCTTTTCACTTCCCTCACTCTTCTTTCTCAATCTCTTTTGCTCTTCCCATTCCCACCTCGTTGCTCTTTAAATACTATCTACAAATTGATGACTTCCAAACTGTATCTCCAGCCCAGATTCCTTCCCTAAACCCCAAATTTATAATCTCTCATAACCCATATTCAGTTTTGTTGACATTTCCTTCCTTCAAATTGTATCTCTTGGGACCCCTAGTCCACTGCTATCAGTCTAGACTAGGTTCTCATCTTTTGCCTGTGTTATTACAATAGGCTGGTAGCTCCTCTTCCTGCTTCTATTTCTTCCTCCTCAGTACAGAAGCCAGGGTGATCCTGTTAAATATAAGTCCATCCCTTCTTTTTCAAAACCTTCTAAAGGCTCTCCACCTCAGTGATAAAGCCTTCACAATGGCCTACAAGTCCAATGCAATCTGCCCTAAGGGCAGATTCTTAAATCTCTGACCTTTTCTACTTACCCACCTCCATTCTCTTGCCCCACTGGCTTCTTTGCTTTTTCCCTCAACATACTGGGATTTGCCCTAACTCCAGGCTTTTGCAGTTCTATTCCATGGAATGTTCCTCTCTAAGATAGTTGCTTTCTCCCTCACCTTTTAAGTTATGCTCAGATATCACCTTTTCTGTGGGGCCACTTGATCACCCCACTTAAAATTATAATCTTAGAAGTCCCTCTGTCATGTTCCCCATTAGTAGATATGCCAAAGTTCTCAGAGAATAAAAGGATTCTCTATAAAATAAATTTAAAATATTTTCTAAAAACCATCAAGGGGTAACAAAACAAGCTAAATTTGGAATAAAAAGAGAGTTGAAATTAAGGAATATAAACTTTCATGCACATAGAGATAATTTTATAAGCCAAAGACAATCTTACTGGTTGTAGTAGATAAAATAAAAGTCCCCAAAGATATCAATGCCACAGTCTCCTGGAAATATGATACCTGACATGGCAAAGGGGACTTTGATTTAGGTTAAGTTCTTTGAGATAAGGAAAGTATTCTGGGTTATTGAGGTGGGTACCTTTTACTCACATGAATTCTTAAAAGCAGAGAACCTTTCCTGACTATAGTCTGTGGGAGATGTGACAAGAGAAGAAAAGTCAGAGGGATGAATCATTGCTGGTCTTGAAGATGGAGGGAGGGTCCAGGAGTCAGCAAAAAGCAAAGAAACAGATTTCATCTTAGAACTTTGAGAAAGAAATTCAACCTGGCTGACACTTTGATTCTAGCCCAGTGAGACCCATGTGGGACTTTGAACCTACAGAATTGCAAAAATAATAAATTTCTGTTGTTTAAAGCTATAAAAATAAAAAAAATACATAAACACAAGAGGAAGCATCATGGACATGGAGCCCTCTGCTACTCCCATTACCGCAAAGTTGAACCTGTGCCAACGTATAAAGCAGGCAGCTAGAAAAAGGTTAAGTTTAAGGGACTACCAAGATACTTGGTCTGGTATCTAGAGGTGGTCTGGAGTTAGGGATATTTCTAAGTGGTGGAATTTACAAATGCTGAAGAAATAGACTCACTGTCCCTTCAGTCCTTCAAGCTGTTAGAAAGTCACTGAACCAGAGAGCGATTTACTCAATGATCCCCTGGGGTCAGAGAGGTGATGTGCTGCCCCTATCTCGCCCCCTGGCACTGTCTCCTTCAGCAAGGCCAAACATCATCTGCGGACTGATATGTTTACATATGTGCATTTCAGCTTCCATCACTTCTCAGATGGCAGCGGGTGCTGAGCCCAAGCATAGCTCCAAAGTCAGGAGGCAGAAAGGGAGCTGGCTGCTTTCAAAAACCAGGGAGCAGAGCTCATGGCAGTGGTCAGGCTTCCCCTTTTCATAGGCAAATTAGTACCATGATAACAACAGACTTGGATGGGACACTTAGAACATACCAAGTGCTGTGCTAAGCTTTTGACATATATTCTCTGATTTAAGACATTCTGCATGAGTAAGACAAAATGACATTTGCCAACAGTGTCCTGTTTTTAGTACATTTATTTCAAAAAATGTCTGCATGCAGTGTGAGGCTGTGGGTAAAACCCTTCACTTTTGCACAGATGCAGTGATGGTTCAGCTACCCGCTCTTCTTGTACAGACAATCCAGGGCCTCCTGGTAGAGCCGGGAGCTCTGTTAGCCCTTCCCTGTCACTGGCCCTGGGCTGTTGCTCATCTAGACCTTGACAGGTGTCCTGAGGTACCCACAGAGGAGAACACAGTCTGCATATTCCCTTCTCAGTCACTCAGTAAATATTCGTTGAGCATGTAGCATGTGTCAGGCCCTGTACTAGGTGCTTGGAAAATGTTAGTGAACAATACCGAGAATTTATATTCCTGTGTGGGGATAAATAATAAACAGTAACATAATAAATAATTAAATTATATAGTACTTGAAAAGCTGGTAAGGACCATGGGGAAAAGGTAGAGCAGGAAAAGGTGGAAAAGGGGAATGCAAGGGGTGCAGGTGCATGTTGCAATTTTAAATAAAGTAGACACAGTGGGTCTCAATGAGGAAGTGACTTAGAACAATGACTTGAAAGAAGTGAGGGAGGTAGTTACCGTATCTATGAGAAGAGTATTTCAGGCAGAGGAATGGCCAATGCAAAGGCCTGGGGTTGGAGCATATCTGGTGTATTGGAGGAAGAGCAAGACCAGGGGAACTGGAGTGGAGTTAGGGGAAAGAAAAGCAGTAGCTGTGTTTAGAGATCATTGCGGAGGGGAGGGGTAGCAAGTCATTTAGGGCCCACAGAATGAGAGGGTCGCTGAGATTTTATAGCAGAATCTAATTTTCACCCTATAAAAGCTTTATCTGTCTGCAATTGAATGGCACTTTAGTCTGAGAATAGAATAAGAGTGGTCAAAGGCTAGACATGAAAGAGGTGAAAAGAGGTCAGTTGCTGGTCCTCTTTGAAAGTAGAGCTCAAAGGATATCCTGATGGATTCTTTTATTACCTGTGAAGGCCAAGAGAAGTTCTCTCCTGAGGGTTATGTTTCTCCCTATATTACCACTCAGCAGCATTTAAAACACTTTCTTTAAAAAACAGAATTTTCTTCATTTCAGAAGATTATGCCCATTAAAATGAACAACACCATTACACCAAGATGCCAAGCTGTTGACCAGGCTCACTCATGAGCTAAACCTCTCAGAACAGGTGACAAATCTGTGTCACAATACCCCCCTCCCCCACTTCCACCTGGCTCCTGCATGGTTTGTGTTGCAAGTGTTCAGGAAGAAGGACTCATGGTTCATAGCAGAGTTCTGAAACAAACTGCCTGGGTTCAAATCCCAAGACTCACACTTGGATAAGGAACTTTCAACCTCAGTTTAAAATATGAGTAATAGTCTATTCCTCATAGAGTGGCCATGCTAATCATCCCAAATGTACAGTCTGGGCATATTTTAAATATGGCCAATACCAGTCATAAAGCTTTAGAAACTCTCCAAATGACTAGTTGCCATCCCTGCTTCCTCTTTACCCTAAAGTGTAGCAAGTGCACATCCTAGCAAGTGTTCAACAGCACCACCTATGGACAGTGGGGCCCTTCCTGACACAGCATGGAAGCAGCCCAGACATTTTCTCCACAGGGACCTCCAAGGCCAGGGACAACTTTGTTTCTGAGAAGAGCTTCACAAGGGCATTGTGATCCTATGGAGTCAGGAATTTCTACTTGTGTGGAAATGTAATGTATAAATACTCCCACAGGAATGTTTTTTATTTCTCCTGAAAACCCAGACATGCTCCGGTATGCCAACCACAGTAGTTAAGGGAACCAAAAAGCAATAGTTGATGGATTCTGTGTGAGGATAGCACGGTGGCATGTGGGCTGCTGAAGAATATTTTCCACACTCAATATGTGAAAATAGTTGAAATGTCAACTCTGTGTTTCATTGACATCTGCATTTCTTCATCTGATAGCTCTTTTATTTTTTATTTTAAGTATTCCTTATGTCTCAGGATAATTTTCCCTGCACAGTGTAAGCAAATGCCTGGGAGAAAAATAACTTTAAAAAATGACCCTTAGTCATTTGGAGCAGCAAAAGCATAAAATACCAGCTGAACAGAAGCCAACTTAAAATTAAATTGTCTGCAGATTAGGTAACCAAATATAATGCAAACATCACATGTTTATTAGGAATGAATGGGGACACCTGTGATCTACAAATACATGGAGGAGGAGTGACAGGGCAGGGCTCTTCAACCTGGTGATCTTGGCATGACTCCTAAATCAACTGCAACCTTCTTTAGGATCCAGTAACACAAGGCAAGTCCTCTGTCACTGTTACATAACACTGCTACACATGAGCGTGTGCAAGCACATGTTCACTCACCCAGCCACTGCAAATACACACCTACACAATATGCATGCACACACACCACACTACTGTGGTACAGGAACATAATACACACATATACCAACACACACCCCTATACAACATGTAGACTCAACAAACATGTGCCCACAAATTATACATAAACACACAAACACCTCATGAGCATGTGTGTACCACCCACATACTAGCACCACACAGCACACGAGCAACGCATACCCACCTAAAGATTGTGTTACACCATACACACACACACACACACACTCACACACACTTATGCACACACTGACTTTTCTCTGGGTTCTTTCAGACCCAATCTCAATATGTCGATAGAAGCAGCTCCCTTGGGTGAGAAAAGGGCTGATGAGGCCCCTTATCTTTGGTTTTGCCTCAAACTTACAGGTCTTAAATAACCAAAAAGGCTGCTACAAATATCCCCAAATCTTAACAATGGCACCATATCAACATCTTATCCCAAGAAAGTTGTGAATCCTTTTGAATGAAAATCAAGCCAGTCCACAGCCTAGGGATAGGACAATGTGTCCTTGATATAAAAAAATTGAACAGTGTTAAGTGCTCATTTGATGCAATGTGTCTGAACAGAGTATGAGAGCAGATACAAGTGAAACTTGGAACAAGTGGTTTCAATAAAAACTTTTGCAGCTAGAAAAATTATCCCATGTACAGGACTTGGACTTGAATTCTCAATATACTCTTATCTATTTCATGGCTTTAAAAAATATACGAATGTATTATCTCAATTTGGTTCTGCTGTCATGTGACAGAAACCTCAAAATAGTAGTGACTTAAATATAAAACAGAAGAAGAAAAGTAATTCTCAGATATAGGGTGTTGAGGACTGGTCCATGATTATCACGGACCCAGGCTTCTCTCTTGTTGGTCCAACACCTTTAGCCTATGGCCCCCACTTCAGGGTCCAAGGTGGCTACTTCAGCTCTAGCCAGCATGCTCATATTTCAGCCAGCAAGAAGGAGTACAAAGAACTGGGGCATGACCTTTCCTTTCACAACACTTTCTGCAAGGTATTGTACAACACACCCACTTACATCTCACTGGTCAGAATATTTACATGACCACAACTAGCTGCAAGGGAGGCCTAGAATTATGCTATTTATTCTAGGTGGCCATGGGTTGAGCTCAAGTTAGAGGTTAGAGGTTCCTTGGCTGTAAAACAAAGGGAGAACTGACATTAAAAGATAGTTTTTGGTTCCTGTCACACAGTAAAAAAACAAAAAAGGATAAAAATGGCCTTCACTCAGAGGTAATTACTGTCAATATTTTGAAAGGTTGTATACATATATACATAATATTTTATAAAACTGAGTCCATACTGTATACTATGGTTTTTGTTTTCATTTGGTGACTATCTTTTTTATGACTGTATATAGACATGTATCTTTTTTTAGAGCTCAAAAAAATGTATTCCACCTCCACCTAATAAAATATGTATATTATACAAGTCACTCAAATCATTTATTCTTTCCTGAATCATCATTCAGCTTGGGGTTCAGAGTAGAGGTATAAATTTACATCAAGTAAAAAGCTAAGAGGGTTTGAGAGAACAGGGTCCTTGGCTGAAGGAGCACATGGAGCTGGAGAGCCCCTGAGAGTGCAGGGTGAGGAGGACTCTTGGTGGGGACTCACTTCTGTACTTGGGAGGGCGGGTGGCGGGAGGAGATGGCAGTCAAACCCTCAAATGCTGCTGGCTGGATAATGGAGCTCATGATATTTTGGGGAAATTATTTTATGAATTCTGCTGTTTATGATACTTAGGGTTTTATTGCCTTAGCAACCTCCCCTAGGTTTTAGAATCCTGCTCAAAAGATCAGGAGATTACATTTCAATAAGCATCCAAAGTGGTGGCTTATCTTAGCAGCAACTCCAAAATATCAGTTCCGGCTGGCTCTCATTAAATAGGCATATTGTATTTACTTGGTGTCCACAAGCGTGCCACAGAAACGTAGCCTGCTTTCTGCTCTCCACTCCCTGCTATCTACTTAAAGCATCAGGCCCTCCCCTGGGTTCCTGGTTTCTCCTGCACAAAAATCCTACCTCCCCCACTGGACTTGCAGCACCCTCCAAACTCTGCTTGCTGCCCCACCTGCTCCCCTGCCTGCCAGGCCACGCTCATGGAAGCCAGTGACACCTCAGGTCCCCTATCTGGAGCTGTGCAGAAACTTTTTAATTTAATGTAGTATCATTTGTTAATTTTTTCCCTTTATTTCTCTTGCACTAGGAGATACAGATATATATAGGCAAAAACATTGCTGTGTGGGACATCTGAAATTTTACTGCCTATGTTTTCCATTAGAACTTTATGGTATCATGACTTACATTTAAACACTTTATCCACCTTGAGTTTCTTTCGGTGTATGGTGTAAGTTGGTGGTCTAGTTTCATTTTTTTGCATGTACCAATTCAATTCTCCAAACAAGTTATTCAGTCTTTGCGTATTGGAAATTTTCCTCATTTTCCCTTTTTAACTTTAGTTTTGGTTGTTTAGAAGTATTGCATTTTTATAAAGTTGTTTAATGACAACGTATACTGTAGCTTCTAGCCTGAGAAAAGACACCTGCATGACTTTAGAGTGGAGGGGTTTTTTGTTTGTTTTGTTGTCATTGTTTAGGGGGGAGCTGTTTTATTTTGGTTTTTGTCATTTATGAGAGAAGAGAGGGGACAGTGATCTAGGGAGACAAAGGGGTCTAGGAGGGGGCTGGGCCCTGAAGCAGGCTGCAGTCTCCTCTGAGTGTCATAGTCCTACAGTCTGGCCCAGGCCTGTACAATTTACCCAAGAAGGGTATTGGCACATGAAGACAGCAGAGCCTTTGGGCAGGGCTGGGAGACGTGGCCCTTAAATTCTTGCACAGAGCTGTGCAGGGAGGTCAGGGATTAGGACCACAGCAAGGGATTCTGAGCACTGAAGCACTTTTACCTAGCTCAACAGGAGCAAGGTAGAGACTAGCCTTGAAGAAGGGGCATCCAGTTGGAACACAATGCACCACGAAGTCTGACCAGGAAAGAAGCCCTAAGTAGAGGGACATAATTACAGGGGGAGAGCATGGGGAGAGAAAACTCACATTCACTTCATCTCTTGCCATGAGCCAGACATGGTGCAAGAAATTTTACATGCATGATCTCGTCTTATTCACACTTGCCTCTGTGGAATTGTTTTTATTATTATTTTAATTTAACATAGGAAGAAACAGAGGCACAAAGGGGTTAAATAACATTTACTGTTACATAGCTTATAAGAGATAGAGTCCATTTGGTTCTCAAAGTCTCACTTCCTTGAAAAAGGAACCATCATCAACATGAAAAGGGAACTGACTATATAGGAGAACAAATTTGCCAATGATACATCAGAGTTTAATCTCCAAATATCTACAAAGCAACACTAGGAAAACAATCCAATTAAAAAATGGGCAAAAGACCTGAATGGACACTTCTCCAAGGAGAATACAAAGATGGCCCATCGACATATGAAAAAATGCTCAACATCACTAGCCATCAAAGAGATGCAAATTAGTCAAAGAACATGTGTAAATGGCTCATGGACAAGGAGAGGGGCTTGACTGTGGGAGAGAGGGGTGGATTGGGTGGAGAGGGACAAAAAGGAAAAAATTTGGACACCTGTAAGAGAATAAACAATAAAAAAATAAAGTAGACAAAAAAGAATGAGTATCTACAATAGATTTTATCAGCTATATAAAAGCAGCATTAGGAAAAAATTCAGTGTTTTTAAAAAGAGACAAATGGTCAGCCTTATTTGTGGTCATCAAATAAATATGATTTAAATAATTAATGAGGTACCACTTATACCCATTGAATTGAAAGAACATTTTAAAAATAATAAAACCCAGTGCTATAAAAGTTGCAGAGAAACTGGTACGCACACAGAGTGCTGTTGGCATTACAAATTATTACAGTCATTTAGAAAGCAATTTAGCAATGCATTTCAAGAACCATGAAAATGTTTTTGCCCTTTGGCTAACAATTTTTATGTCAAGATAATTATACAATATAAAAATATTCTTGTGCATGAAAGTAATCTTTGTAGCAAAATCCATAATAGCAAACATATAAACAACCCAAATGTCTAACAGTAAGGAAGGGTAACTTCAATGTTACTCTATATTCTCAATGTAATATGATGCAGTCATCAAAATGATAACTGTAGGCATGCTACCATTTCCCATCTTACTATTAGATGATTTCTTCATGCCCAAATTTCATAAAGAATTAGAAGGCAATCCCTGACTCCCCACTTAAAATTTGCATATATATGGCCTTGAGTGTACTCCTCATCCTCCCTGCTCCTGTCCATTTCTCGGGTTAATTTCTCTGTATCTTTGCTCACGACCACCTCACCCCCTCAAATAGCTGTGGCCTCTGAAATCAACCTTGATTTCAACCTTGATCTCTTTCTGTTTCATGTCTCTTCCATTTTTTCAGGAAAAGCTCTCCCTCGAACCTAATCTCTGTCTAACTAACTACTGCCTTATTGCCCTGTCCCCCTTCAGATTCCCCTGTGTACATCACTACAACAGCCTCCTAAGAGGTCTGCCTGACTTCCCTCTAATCTATTCACACAGTTGCTGGTGGGGCTTCCATAAACTGTAGGAGGTACCCAAGTCTGATTATATCAACTACCCTTGCTTAAGAAAATCTGTCACTGGCTCCTTACTACCCTCAAGGTAAAATCCAACTCTTGCCATGACATAGAGGTCCTTCATGAGTTGGCCCCACCTACCTGGTGTATTCCTACTCTTGCCCATTTTTCTGACATGCCAGCCACACTTACCTACTCACAGTCCCAATAGCCTGGGCCAGGCTCGCTTGACCTCATGTTTGTTTGTTTTCGTGCTCCCTCTGCCTGGAACACTTTGATGTCTTCCTTACCTAAGTGACTGTCACTCATCCTTTGAAATTTGGGTTGGGCATTATTTCTTTTGAGAGGCCTTCCCTGACTCCTCTGGGCTGGGTGAGAGTCTTCTCCTGCATGTCCCCATCACTCCCATGATCACCTCTTTTATAACATGTACCACACTGTTCTCATAGACTCTGTTTACTCATTTCTAACACAATGTCTAGCGTGTGGTAGGTTCACAATAAATGCTTACTGAATGAATGAGTAACTAGGTAAAAGTATAAAAAATAATGACACTGCAACATATAAAAATATTGACAGAATATCCTTTATTATGAAGTGAAAACTTAAATTGTACACTGTATGTTACATGTATACCATGCAATCTGCCCACCTGCCCACATGAAATATATATGCATGTGGATAAATTCTGGAAATAAACATTCAATAGACATTATTGAGCACCTACTCTGTACCAGATCATACAGATGAAAAGATTAATTAGAATTGGGCCATCCCTTCAAGAGGTTTAACATCCAAAAAGAAAAATAATAATTTTGGTTTGCTGATGAGAATATGGGTGAGGTTTTTTTCCCAAAAAAATTCCCTTTAATACATTTATAATGCATTTTAAAAGAGCTTACAAAGCAGAAAAAGGTCATCTATAAACTGTTGCTTACAATAATATTAAAGTTATAAAATTCAACCTCCACCATTTTGGACATATGTATCCAAAGCCTCCGTGTTTTAGAATCTACATAGCTTTGTATACATTGAATCAATGTTTTCCTTTCCCATGAGATTATCAATAACTGACTGATACACAGTCAGTGTCCTGTGGTGTCCTGTGTGCCCTTGGACAATCACATTACCTTTGTGAACTTTAGTTGCGCCTTTTGCAAAGAAAATAATCCTAAACTCCATGTAACTGTTTTTGAGGAAAAAATGAAATGATGAGTATAAATGCACTGTGTGAAATTCAAAGCACTTGGAAAATGTGGGATACGACAAATTAGAAAGCTGCCTCTTTGTTAGTTTACAAATATGCCAATAGAACCAGTTTTATCATCCTCTTATTCAATAAGTGAGTAATTTAAGTTGTAAGATTATACATTTCTCCATGAAACTCAATAAAGCTGTTTTTGTTCTTTATGAAAAGGACATATGTCTTTAAATGTTATTATTGTAATAATTTGTTTCTCATGCAAAAAATAAAATGCTCACTAACACTTCAATTCAATAAAAAATGTCAACTGCTCTGTACAGTGTTCCACATCTTGCAGACATGTAATGGTAATAATGGTGGGTGCTGCTTTCCAAACTTCGTGGACACACCAGGTGACACTGACTTTGCAGGCTAACAGCCCTTTGGTGTGAAGATAGCTCACATGGCATGAAGCAGGACCATCTCTAATGTGTTTGGACATTCAGAGGAAATAGATGCCTTGGACATTGTGACCCCTCATCAATACCTGAGGGTAAGAAGAGACCCTGGGGACAGTAAGAAACAGGGATAAAAGGAGATTTTTTATATAATTCATCTGTCTCAGTAGGTGTCCCAGAAGATTACACTCCATCCAGGACCCCAGATCTGGACAAACAATGTAGAGAATTCAATGGCTCTTTATGGTTCCTGCCTTTTTCAGCAACAATCTTTCTTAATAACAGCTTCATGCATTTCACTAAGCACCTGCCCTCTTCCTGAGCTCTCAGTGCAAGTGTCTATGTACCAGCAAATAGACTTTTACTCCCCAGTAGGAAACTGAACTGCTTTTCTCTAAGAACTAAGTTGAGGGAGTGTGTGTGTCTGTCTGTGTGTGTGTGTGTATCTGCGAGTGTGTGTGCACGCATGCTCGCTCAGCTCCTCAGAGAGAGGCCAGAATTGCTAGTATGAGTGTTTCCAACCTAGTTTTACAAAGTCTAGACAGTTTGGCTGACTGCAGCTCTGATTTTGTAGAACAGAATTGATTTGCAAAGATCTGGGCCAGGAGAGGGCACACTTGGGAAGTGACTGAACTCAGACAAGAAAAGGAGCAGATGCTGAAGTATCTTGAGATCTATAGCAAAATAGAAGGTTGAGGGCAACCAGAATTTAGAGCTCCTGATGGGAGTTAATCAGGGCCAAGAGTTAGCCTTGTGATATATAGGTGGTTCTATGTGAGTGTGAAAAGTAAAAGGTCCGCAGAGGAGGTCTAGTTAGCGCCTTAAATCTGAAATTACACTAAGTGACTTGAAGCTGGATTGTAGCCAAAATTCCTTTATTGCAACTATTCCAAACTCCAATTCACTACTTCTGGGTTTCACTGCTGGCTAAGCTGATAAAAAGATTGTGTAATTGGGTAGATGAGTCTTCTCAACCCTGGCTTTTCATTGGAGCCTTTAGAAAATTTAATGTCTGGTCCTCACTCCAGATCAGATGAATGAGAATCTCTGGGTGAGCAAGTCAGGAGTGGGGAGCAAAAGCTTTCTGGGTGATTATAAGGTGTAGTCAAAGTTGGGAACCACTGGCTTAGGCTGAGATGGGCAAGACGCACACACAGGAACCAGAGAGTTGTGGTTGAGAGGCTTTGATTCCTGGGCATAACCTCAGACAAGGAGTTTTCTTGTGTTCGTGCTTGGATAGTGCTGGAATATAAAAGCACCAGATAGTATGTTAGGGTGTCACAGAGTTGGCAGTCAGAAACCAAACTTTATATATCCCATAACACAACTAGGACCAGCCAAGCTGGTGGATGAATTACATATTTACTTTTGCATTTCAATCAAGTATCAAGTATTTGCAGAATAGGAGCACACTCAAGGTGGTTCAAGATGATGAAGGTTGTGGCAGAGATACAGATACCAATTTTAAGACATTCAGGGATCTGGACTTCCAGAGCCAGGAACCAGACACTAAGTTACTGAGGTCATCCCCTCCACCTCCCGGCCTTTGATCGCCTTCATCTCTGTTCACCTCTTCAAATCTGCTTCATTCTTTCATCACAACTGGCTTCCTCTGATTATTCATTTCACACAAGGCTCAACATGAGTGGCCCAACCCTAATTTATCATAATCTTGCAGGTCCAGAGCCCAACACTGAGTGACCATTATCACAATGTCTCTTAGTTCAAACTTCCAAGAAGGAGAATTTGGTCATCAGCAAAAGGTGGCTGGCCTTGTTTAGCTTTGGGTTAGGTGCCAACTTTGTCCCAAATTCTAGACTTGGGGTAGAAAATGTCATATGGTTCACAGGTGGAACTATAATACAACACTCTAGAAGACCACTGAAAGAGTAGGTGCTTGTGAGGAGCTATGTGCAGAGCAGGCAATGAAGTTAATCTAATACTCATCTATAACCAATGAACTTTTCATCTTTCCCATCTTCTGCCTCCTACGGATGAGTGGGCATGGAGGAGATAAGGTGGAATTTGAGAGTATGTGCCCTGTCTGTTCTCTGGATCCAGTCTAGTGTCAGAGAGAGGTAATCACAGGCTGGCATGATCCAAAGACAGTTTGAAAAACCCCAACCAATATGATTCTACCTGTGTTGTCCTCCTGAAGCCGCTGAGAAGTGCATCTGCAATGGTAAAAACCTAAAAACATCCAAAATGCAGGATCTCCCTTGGTTCAGTTTTAATTCCACATTTTCTGCTGCATTGTGCCATGTGAAAATGTAACACATTTAGACATTAAGGAGGATTCTCCACCCCCTAAGCCTTTATTTGATCATTTGGGAAATTTGCAATTAACATGCTATTACAGTTGTTTGACAGTTCACTGAGAGCTCTGAAATAATATTCATGGCTTTTAAATGATGATCTTCAACTGAAATTCAAGTGACTCTTTTCAGAAACTTCGGATTTCAAAAATTTTGAGGAGGTCCTGAAAATGTGGTATGAAAATTTTATAAATTCTCCAAATGAAGATACTGCACATAAACTCGATTTATGGTCCAACACTGACTATTGCTGCAAAGCACTGAATAGCTCTATAATGTTTCTTATTTCTTCTAGTTAAACCCAGCTGCACTGAGGCAAGAAGGAAAGACTAGTCCAGAGTCAGGGTTCATGTTTAGAGGAACCAGACTAGGGTAAAATTTCACTTCCGACTTGAACCTGTAGATAGTCTGAGTATATGGGATTTTTTTCCCTTTCTGGACACCTGGGACTAGAGGCAAAGTAAAGCCAAGGGGTGGGTAGAGAAGATTCAGGAAGAAGTAGGAGAAGCACCAATAACAAATGTCTATTTTCACTTTGCCCAGAGTGGCCCTTGAAAATCATGGCTGTGGCCTCAGTATAATGGCCTCATGCTGATGTGCAACTATTTATTTCAGAGCCTAGATGGTGCCAACTATTTTTGCTTTTGCCCAAGTACAAAGATTCTGGATGATTAAAAAAGAAGCCTAATATTTGTATTTTACTAACAAAACACCTTGAGCCAAAAGGAATGATTTATCTGGGCTGAAAATAAAACTCTTGTCTACTGAAGTGTGGTGCAGCTGAATTATCACTATTTTCATCCTTCAATTTGTTTTATAGGGTACTAATTAACAGGGCAAAGTCTGTTGCCAGGAAAGTAAATCACATTTTTCTGCTTTCTTATTTCCTAACAAGACACAGACCTGGTCTTAAATTAAAGAGTAAGTTCCAAGGGCATTACAGCAGCTAACAAAATTGGGGACCATAGGGCTGGGAAGATCATGGTTAACTCTTCTGTGTAAAGTTCAAGAGGTAGTGGGAGAGAGAGAGAGGAAGAAATAGAGGGAGAAATACAGGTAACCTTCAAAAGAAGAAATTATTTCTCCCAAATGCCTCACCTTCTCTTTCTTCTCCACAAGTCTGCTTATCTCCCTGACTCTACTCAACACATTGTTTTTGCACACATCCTAAAAAAAAAAATAAAAAGCTTAGCCCTCCACTTCTGGATTCATTCCTGTCCCCAAAGCAGTACTGGGTTTTTTCAAGGAAGCAACTCTGTCTACAAATGTCCCAGCTCCAACCTCCCTCTTCCTCCAGGGCTTCTTATTCAACCTGCCCGCCTCGTTGACCTTTGACCCTGGACTTTGCTGCCTGGTCAGTGCAACTCATCCTTGACCCCTTCCCTCCCAGATCACCCTCCCGACCTGTCCTCAGTCTTCTTCATTCCCTTCTCCCTTTTCTTCTCTTTCTCCCATCCCATTCCTGGAGATTCTGGACTCAAGGCAGCCGTTCCCAGTTCATCTTCCTCTTTGAACCCTCTTAGACCTCGTTTGGGGGTGGGGAGACAAGGAAGGGGGTGTAGTGCTGGGTGGGTGGGAAGAGCCAACGCTGAACCAGGAGCCTGACGTCACTGCATCCTGCCTGTCAATCTGCAGCGGGCGCGCTGCTCGTAACCGCCTTTTCTGCCTCAGACTGTGTCCCTCACTCTCCTTGGCTTCTACACAACCACTGGTGCCCAGAGCTCCTCTCCTCTCTACCCTAGCCGCTTCGCAGGCATCGGCTCTGATAGCGCCTGGACGCAGCCTGGCGCCCCACCACAGCGCTCATGATCAAAGACTTTCTGAAGCCCTGACTCCCCAGGTGAGCAGCCGCGTCCCGGAGAGGAACTTGAAGGGTATGGGGAGGGAAAGGGGTGAAAAATAACCAGGGCATGAGTCCTTCCCAAGGCAGGAGGAATAGAGCCAAGCTTGACCCCCTCACTCCCTTTACACATACTTCTCAACTTCTCTTCCCCCAAGCCTCCTTTCAAGGTGTCTCTGTGGCTTCCAGGGGCCGCTACGCTCTGCGTGCAGAAACTTAGCTTTCAGCACCGCGGACAGCGACACCGGAGCCAGGCTCAGGGGAACAAACACTAGGACCCCGCCTTCAGCAGCGGGAGCCCAGACTCACGCCCCTAGTTCAGTGCGGAGGGATGCATGTGTAGATACAGTCACCGTTACGGGATAGATCTGTGTGCATGTGAGTGCATTTATCCGTGTGTGTCTGCAAAAACTCAGGTGTCTGTGAGAGCACTCGTGTACATCTCACTCATTCAACAGGTATTTATTTTTGGCTCTCACTTAATCACTGCTTCCTCGCTCTGCTATGGGGTCCTGGGTGGGATGGGTAATATGAGCGGGACAATTGCGCCCAGGAAGTTTCCTGGCAGCTTGAACCTCACACCTGATGCTTGGGGTCCCTCTCCAAACAGGGTGCAGTGTCCAGCCGCGATGAACGCTAGTGCCTCTTCCCTCAACGAGTCCCAGGTGGTGGCAGTGGCGGTGGAGGGAGCAGCAGCAGCGGCCACAGCGGCGGGGGCGCGGGACACCAGCGAATGGGGGCACCCTGCAGCGGCAGCCGCGCTGGGAGGCGGGGGCGTGGCTAATGCGTCCCTGGAGCTCGCTTCTCAGATGCCCGTGGGGCCGCCTGGGCTGCCACTGTCGGCGGTGAATCCATGGGACGTGCTGCTCTGTGTGTCAGGAACGCTGATTGCAGGCGAAAATGCGCTGGTGGTGGTGCTCATCGCGTCCACCCCCGCACTGCGCACACCTATGTTTGTGCTGGTGGGCAGTTTGGCCACCGCCGACCTGCTGGCGGGCTGCGGACTCATCTTGCACTTCGTGTTCCAGTACGTGGTGCCCTCGGAGACGGTGAGCCTGCTCACGGTGGGCTTCCTTGTGTCCTCCTTTGCTGCCTCAGTAAGCAGCCTGCTGGCCATAACGGTGGACCGCTACCTGTCCCTCTACAACGCGCTCACCTACTACTCCCAGCGGACCCTGTTGGGCGTGCACCTTCTGCTCGCCACCACCTGGACGGTCTCCTTAGGCCTCGGGCTGCTGCCAGTGCTCGGCTGGAACTGCCTGGCAGAACGTACCACCTGTAGCGTGGTGCACCCTCTGACGCGCAGCCACGTGGCGCTGCTCTCCGCCGCCTTCTTTGCGGTCTTCGGCATCATGTTGCATCTGTACGTGCGCATCTGCCAGGTGGTCTGGCGCCATGCGCACCAGATCGCGCTGCAGCAGCACTGCCTAGCGCCACCCCACCTTGCAGCCACCAGAAAAGGGGTGGGTACACTGGCCGTGGTGCTGGGGACTTTCGGTATCAGCTGGCTGCCCTTCGCATTATACTGTGTGGTGGGCAGCCGGGAGGACCCAGCTGTTTATACATATGCCACCCTGCTGCCCGCCACCTACAACTCCATGATCAATCCTATTATCTATGCCTTCCGCAACCAAGAGATACAGCGAGCCCTGTGGCTCCTGTTCTGTGGCTGTTTCCAATCCAAAGTGCCCTTCCGCTCCAGGTCTCCCAGTGAGGTCTGAAGGCTCTCTGTCCTCTCACCAACACCATATCCCCCAAGAAACCAGCCTTTGGTGAGCTTCTCGGTGCCTGCTGATGAACTCTGAGATCCCAATAGTGACTCCAACTTTGAAAAGAAAGAAAGAAAAGAAACATAGGAACAACAAACTCATAAGGACAAAGAAGTTTGGTGGCACTTTACATATACAGTGTATACATGTGTACATATATATACAAATTATTTGTATCTTCTGGAGGTGTTCAGGATGTGGAATTTTCTGGTTTGTGAAAAAACTAGCAAAGATGTGGTTGTATACTCAAATTGTACATCACATTTGTCAAGTGAACACATTCCAATATTGCTTAATTATAGCATTTCATTTTTAGCTGCTGAACTGCCAAAACAGTGTTGCCATTTTCAGGGGCAGGGGAAGGGGAGTAAAAAGGTGTATTTTTGTTGTATGTGATAGAATATTTTGCTGCATATGCATCAGTAAATTACAACATATTTTGTACAAAAAATAAACACATAAAAAGTAATTTTGGGCATGTGACTGACTACAGAACTACTATCTGAGAGTTGAAGTATTAATACACTTACTTTAAAAGTTTATTGTGTATCATCTCCCTCCTGTGAGAATCTTCATGTAAAATATCATATGGCCTTGAGCAGGTGGCTCAGTTAGTTGGAGCATCATCCAATGCACCAAAAAGCTTGCAGATTCCACCCCTGATCACGGTACACACCTAGGTTGTGGGTTTGAACCCCTGGCCAGGGCACATATGGGAGGCAACCAATTGATGCTTCTCTCTGTTATCTCTCTCTCTTTCTCTCTCTCTCTCTCTCTCTCTCTGTCTGTCTCCTTCTCTCTCTCTCTCTCTCTCAAATGAAAAAATATATCCACAGATGAGGACATTAAAAATCATATGCATTTAAAAAAAAATAAATAAAAATCATATGCATTTATATATTTTTCATAATTGACATTGAAATACCTAATCAGATAATGGTGGGGAGGGAAGAAGTAATATATTAATATAACAATATTCACAGAATGCTAAAAGATTATTGGTGTTATCAGTGCAGATTAATCTACTACCTTAGTTATTGGGTTTGGAAGACAAGCTCCAGAGGATGTCTGAAACCATTCCTTCATCTTACTTGTGGGCACTTGTGAATCCTGAAATCACAACTTTTGGTTGTAGTTTTTTTCAGTCTGGAAAAAATTTTAAATGCTGAAATTTTTTATTAACTCAGTATATTGTTGCTGGCCAGGTTCTGAAGCAAAATGCACAGCCTTATAAAATAAATAAATTCATCCAAGACAGGATTCCAAGATATATTATGTTAATGAGGCAAATGAAGGTATGCCTAGCAGCCCTCCTTGAGCTACACTTATCTTCAAAATGCAGGGTATTAAGATCCTCAAAGACTACACATTCCGATTCCACCAGTGGGTGTGAGTTATGGTTAAACAATTCCCCTCCTCTCCTTACAGGATGGAGATAGGTGAGATGTGTGTGCTTTGAGCACCTGTGAAGAAATAAGCACACAAGCACAAGTAGATACTGGTCTGCGGCCTTCGAAAAATACACACAAGCACCCTCACAGAAACTCCCAGGATAAGATTTAACCAAATGTCTGGGCACCCTGTGGTCCAATCAAGTGGACACATAAAATTAACCATCACACCCTATCCACAAGAAAGCACGAGGATCCAAAATGAAGGAGAGGAGTTGTTTAAGGAAGGATTGATTAACTGGGTCAATGTTGCTGAGAGAATAAGTAAAACGAGGATTAAAAACAATGACTACAGAGCTTTAAGTGTGTGTCATTGGTGAACTTGACAAGAGAAACTTCAGGATAGTGAGAGGAGGAAAAGCTCGACTATAGAAGGTACAAGAGAAAATGCATTAGCAATCTGGTCTCCAACATCTTTCAACAGAGCTATGACCTTTTTAATATTATAAAATATACTAAGTTTTATCAACATACAGTTTGTAAATTTGGAGCCAGGAAGATCAGTATTATTGCTCATTCATCAAATTAACATTTTCTAAATAATGAACCTTCATAGACTATTCAGCATCATCAGATACTGTCTCAAGCCCTACTAGTATTCAGAATGCATTCAAGCAGACTAAAAGAACAAAGCTTTGGCTACAAATTTTTCCAAACACAAGGGAGTTGGGAAACAATATAATTTCAGAGATGGAACCAAAAAATCAATATTACTATCCATTTTATAATTATAGAGAAAAACTCTTGCCATCAGTTGATTAGTTTAACACTAGGTTAATAACACAGAGACCATGTATCTGACTTCAATTCACTTGGTATTAATATTCAACATTAGCTTTAGTCAAAATGTTTCAATCAAAATGTTTGAGAAACCCAAGAACAATCAGGTTGTTAATATCCCTGGTTTATGCAGTTGGTCAGGCTGTGTGATGTCAATAGGCTTGATGTTAACTAACCTAATCATGTCAAAGTATAAAACCATGTCTAGATCTTGAAACATTCCCATGGAAGAGTGTCACATATTCATTTGACCCATCAAATATTAAGAAAGTCAGTCTTTGAGAAAGGGAAGATTCACTCAAACATCCAACTGCCTGCCCATTTTGCTATCTAATGGGCATCCCAATCTAACATATTTAAAATCGGCTGCTGGAGTGGCTCAGTGGATTGAGCATCAGCCTGTGAACCAAAGAGTCACTAGTTTGATTCCCAGTTAAGGCACATGTCTGGGTTGCAGGCCAGGTCCCCAGATGAGGGTGCACAAAAGGCAACCACACATTGATGTTTTTTCTTTCTCCTCTTTCTAAAAAAAAAAAAACCCTGACTGGTGTGGCTCATTGGATTGAGCACTAGCCTGTGAACCCAAGTGTTATTGGTTCAATTCCCAGTCAGGATACATACCCAGGTTGAAACTGTCTCCAGCCAGGTCCGTAGCTGGAGGCAGGTGAAAGGCAACTATACATTGATGTTTCTCTCTTTCTTTGCCTCCCTCCCTCTCCCTCTCTCTAAAAATAATGAGTAGTTATTTTTTTAGTTTAAAAATAAATAAATAAAATAAAATCGGCCCACTTATCTTTGCCCAAAAACCTGTTTCCTTTCTCCCTTCATTATCATCTAAGTTAATAGCAATGTCATTTTTCTGGTTGTTCAGGCCAGAAACCTTGCAATTATTCTTACTTTTCCTTCTCACATACCTCCCATCAAAATTGTCAGCAAAACCCTTTGCCTTAACTCTGAAAATATATCCAGAGTCTAGCCACTTATCATCTCCACAACTATCGTTGCCTCATGCCTGAATTATTGTAGTTGTCTTCGCTCTGGTCTCCTGGCCTCAGTTCTTGTGCCCTTCTGTACAGTGGCTATACAGTGGCTCATCCCCATAGATAGTTGCTCTCTTCACTACCCTCCAAATGGGGTATAAAGAAGTGCAGTCTGTCTCAAAAGGACAGACATAAGCCCTACAATTCTTATATCATTGTATGATTGTGCTGAGGTTGAAAGCAAACTTTGCTACAGATAAACCATAATAGAAGTAATTTATTCACAGATGACTTTTAATACATTTTTAGTACCTGTGCATCCAGTCTAACACGTATTTTTCATATTTAGAGTACAGTAGAAAATTTAAACATAATAGTGGTAAAAAGATTAAAATAAAAAACAGAGTTAGGGAAGAGGTGTTTAGCCCTTGGGAAATAGACCTTGAGTAAGAATTTCTTGAGTGAGGAATTCCTGGGTCCTGTGTAGTTGGTGCCTGGTCCAGAAGTGAGGGCATGGACTCTTCACCCAAAAGAAGCAGCACAGCTGGAGGGTGCCCAGAGCAGGGCATTGGTTGACCCAAGGTATGAGTTTCCCATTGCTGCTGTAACAAGTAACCATAACTTAGCTTAAAACAATATGCATTTATTCTTTTATAGTTATAAATATCAGAAGTTTGAAATTAATTTTACTGGGCTAAATTCAAGGTGTCAATAGGGTTGCAACCCCTCTGGAGGATCTAGAGGAAGGGGAATTTGGCTCCTTACTTTTTCCAGATTTTAGTTGCATTCCTTAGCCAGTGAACCCTTCCTCCATCTTTAAAGTCAGCAATGTGTATTCTTATTTAAGCAGTTACACTGCCCTCTTCTGTAGTCAAATCTTCCTCTGCATTTTATTTATTTATTTATTCCTCATCCAAGGACATTTTTTCATTGCTTTAGAGAAAGAGGAAATGAGAATGAGAAAGAAACATCAATCAGCAGCCCTCTCATACCCTGACCAGAGATTAAATCTGCAACTTGGACATGTGCCCTGACTTGGAATCAAACCTGTGACCTCTCAGTGCAACCAACTGAGCCACACTGGCCAGGGCCCACTGCAGCTTTCTTATAAGGACACTTGTGATTACACTTAAGGCCTGTCCAAATAATCTAAGATAACCTCCCCATTTCAAGATCCTTAACTTAAATGTGCGAAGTCTCTTTTGCCATACAAGGTAACAGTTACAGCTCTGAGTGCAGTACTGATAGAAAGTGCAATAACAAGGCTATGCACAGAGTGATAAGGATCCCATAGGAAAGTCAGGGAAATTCTATGAAAGACTCTGCTAGGGAGGCAATACTGAGCTGAGTCTAAAAGAACAAATGAAATTTGTAAGGCAAAGACATTGAAGAGAGTTATTTCAGTCTAAGGGGACAATGTGAAGCACAAAAGCATGGCCCATTCAGAGAAATGCAGGCCATTCAGTATAACCAGAGTATATAAGACTGAGCCTAGAGAGGAGGTAGCAGGAGGTAAGTCTGTAGAGAAAAGCAAGAGTTGGATCACAAAGAGCTGTGCTGGTGGTGAATTGCAGGTGACTTGCAAGTCTGGAAGCCAAGAGACTATTTTGAAGCCCGTTTCAGCAATCCAGGTAAGAGGTGATGTCAGCCTCACCTTAGAGGGAGAGAAGAGATGGAGAGAAGGAGATGGATCAAGAGCTCTCAAAGAAGTAGAGTACCTCAGAGCAAGGCATGATTGTGGGGGTTGAGGAGAAGGTTAGGAGTCACTGATGTTCTATTGGCCACCCAATTCTATGTTTACTGAGATGAGAATATAGGCAGGGAGGCAGATATGAAGCAGAGGGTGGTGAGTCAAATTTTATTTTATTTTATTATGTATTAAGTGTCAGGATCTGTGGGATATTCAAATGAAGGCAGCTGGCTCTGTGGCTTTGGAGCTCACAAGGATGGTTGGAATGGAGACATGATTTCAGTAGTCATTGGCCTTAAGGTGGAAGTGAAGCCACAGAAGGGAATGAGCAAGGCCAAAGTCACAGTGTAGACACAGTAATAGATGGAGTACAGTGAGGGTAGGCAAAAGTAAAACAGAAAACAAGCAGGGTGAGCCTTGGGGAATCAAGAGGAAAAAAGTTTTAAGAAGGAAGTGATTAAATGTGTAAAGGCTTCCCAGAGGTCAAGTAAAAGAGGTTTTGGAAAATATTAGATTAAGTAACATGGTGGACTTACTGGTGACCTGCATGACAGCTGCTTCAATAAAGAGCAGAATGAAAGTTAGATTGCAGTGGATTGAGGAGAAAATGGACATTTTCCAATTTCTTCCTCCAATAAATTTAACTTTTAAGTGGATGAAGAGAGATAGGCTGGTAGCTTGAGGAAAATACAAGGTTGCAAGATAGTCTTTGTTTTGTTTTGGTTTGGTTTGGTTTTTAAAGATGGGCAAGAAGTGAATCTATTATTAGACCGAGGAACAAGTATGATATAATTGGAGGAGAAGACAAGAGAGAGAAAAAGATGCCTGACAGAGTGAGGCTTCGAAGGACGAGAACAGGGTCTAGGGCACAGGGTTGGGAGAGAGGAGGACTGAGGCAGGAGGAGGTGGAGACTTACTTCTGCTGCTTTGGAAGGAGGCAGGGTGGGAATGATTGGCACTGATAGAGCTAAGTGTTTAGGTGGTGGGAGGAAGTTCACAGAGTTCCTATCTGACAACCTTAATTTATCTGAGGGAGGACTGCCAGTTAAGAGACTATTGCAAGAACTATCAAGAACCTAATGTGATGACATTGGGAACAAAACTGTGAACTTGGGATAGTGTAATCATTTAATCAAAATTAAAGGTCAGACCACACCAAGCATAACAAGGAGGTAGAGCAACTGGAATTTTTATACACTGATGGTAGGAATATGAAATGGTACAAACATTTTAGAAAATAGCTTGGTGGTTTCTTAAGTAGGTAAACATAATCCTATCACATGATCTAGCCATTCCATTCCTAACTGTTTACCCATGAGAAATTAAAGCATTTGTCCATCTTGGCCTTTTGGCTAAGATCAAATGTAAAGCATTTGTCCATGTAAAGACATTTGCCCATGAATGTTCATAGCAGCTTTACCTGTAATAGCCAAAAACTGAAAGTAACTCAAATATGCATTAACAGGTAAATGAATAAATAAATTATGATATATCCTTACTATACAATGCTACTCAAAAATGGAAATGAATGAACTATTGACACAGTGTAACATGGGTGATGCTGAGTGAAAGAAGCCAGGCAAAAAAGACTATATATTGTAAGATTCCATTTATATAAAATTCTTGAAAATGTATAGTGACAGAAAGCATATCAATCATTGGAACCAAGAGAGTCAAGGATGGAAAAGAGAGAGGGGCAGAAATTATAAATGGATACAAGGAAGCTTTTGGGGGTGATGGATAAGTTTATTATCTTACTTGTGATAATAACTTCTGGATGTATAAGTATGTCAAAACACATTAAATTTTACACTTTACATATGTACAATTCATGAAATGCCAATTATACCTCCATAGTTGTAGTAAGTTAAGGGTCAGAGAGAGAATTATAGCAAAATAACAGCAATTACAGATAATACTATATGGAATGAAAATGCCAAGTGCCATTATAATAAGGTAAGGCTTGTTAGTCAAAAGTGGCTGTTTTGTGCCAGTAACAAACTAAACCCCCCCCCCCCCCCCGAAAATCACAGTGGCTTCACACAACAAAGATGTCTCACTTGTACCACATTAAATGCACTGCCCGGTCAACTTCCCAGGGCAACAGTTCTGTCCGCAGCAGTGTAGGCACATGCCTTCTCTACAGTCAATGGTACAGGGAACAGGAGGGTCTCCCATCAGCCATCAGCTAAGGAGTGTTTTGGTCCACAAATGACACTTTCACTTCTAGCTCATTGGGCAGAGCTAGTCACATAGCCCCACCTAACTACAAGGGGGTGGGGAATGTCATCTTTCTGAGGACTCCCAGAGAAAGGCAAGTCAGAAATAGATGAATTTGAGGAGACTTTAGCACTCACGGCTTCAGCAACAAATACGTGCTTTGCCATCTCAAACGGAACATCCAGTTACAGACAGAGAAGAGATTTGCAAGATTCAACCCCCAATTTTCAATTATTTAAGACAAGACAGAGGCTTGTGGTCCTTTAATAAAACTTGTTATGGGCTTTTCTGTTCATCTGGCAGAATGCAGCATAAAAGAGTCAAGGTCTGACGTGAGTGGAAAGGAAGTGCCGTCCCACAAAGGAGCCTGATTTTCCAACCTCAGTCAGACATGGCCCCTGGTCGCATAGGTGGGGAGAACTGTGAAGAATTAGTACAGACCCTTCTCCCCAGGCAAACAATCCCCACCCATGTTGTTGAAGTTGTGTGGGGAAAATTTGAGGAAATAAGTGCTAAATGACTGTGGTCAGAGGATCCAGAAATATCTGACCTCGGCACAGCCTTACTAAGTCCTTTAAGGAAACAGTAGGGGACAATATCCAGTCCAAATTACTTGTTGTGGAAGTTTGCTGTAGCTTTGTCACTTAATGGAAACTCGGAGCATCCTTGGAAGCTGGGCTGTGTCATATGATTCGTCCTTTAATCTTAAACCAAGCAGGTATAAAAAGCCTCCGTCCAAAGCTTGACTTGCTTTGCCAAGTTTAAGCCCTCAATACTCAAACCCAGATCTCAGGCCTCAGACCTTGCCATTGATGATTATAAAACAAGCCAAGCCAACATCAAACTCCCAGACATGGCGAGAAGAGAATCAGCATGAAAGAAGAGAGTGAGAGACCCAATGACCAGTTAGCCTCAGAGGACAGCCAGGCAGAGCTGGCTGGGCCTCCAGCCGAGAAGCAGGTCTGTCCCCTCTACTCCAGCCAGGAGGAAGGCAGTATGTAGTCAGCCTCTTAATTGGATCAGTGCTCCTGCATTTAAGGGTGAAATGAAAAGGAAGATGGAGAGAGAGAACACTATCTTACAGTATATAGTAACTTACAGTTATCTTCTGACTTTTTAACTAGCTGAGAGCCCTTGGGCAAATTCTCACCTGTACAGTGGGCAATCACAACAGAAACTGCCTTCCAGGGTTGTTGTAAGGATTAAATGAGTTACAGTGTAAAGTTCAAATACTGCCTGGCACGTGGTAGCATTGTATATGCCTTAGCAACTATTATTACTGCTGTTCCTGTTGTTATTAAGCAGGCTTTATAAGTGCCAAAATTAACATAGTCAAAAACTTATGGGCACAAATGCAGTTCGCTTTTCAAGTTTCCCTATGTTGTACCTCTAAAATATTTTAGAGGTACATTATATATGTTATCTGTTTTCAGCAATCAAATATTTAAAAGTGCCATTTCAATAGCTTTAGCTGCTGGTCTGAAAATATGAATATAACATGTTATTTTATAATATTTTTTTTTATATATAGTTACGCTCCATCTCCAAAGCAGTAATCCAAATCAGTGTTGTAACTATTTTTTTCCCAATGGACTGAAATTGAAATCTACATATTTGCTATGCAATATCAATTTCTAATTTTCAAATAACACCTTAAAATCTAGGAATATTTGAGCAGAATAACATTAACACTAATCATATCATTTTTGCTTCCCCCAAACTAGGTTCCTTGTTTGGGGGAAAAACAAACAAAAACTAACCAGCAAACACACACACACATATTTTGTTTCTCTCTGTCTCTCTCTTTCTAACTCGAAAGCACACACATGCACACACGCACACACACGCACACACACGCACATGCACACACATAACCCCTTATTGACTTGGGAGTCCCTGTGACTTGCCAGAACTCCCCTGCTACAAGAATATACTATATACCCAGTAGTAGTTTGTGTTCAAAGATCCTCTGCAGATCTGGGTTATTTTATAAAGAAATGCAGTTATAAGAAGGAATTTGTTAGGATCAACTCCAGAGGTGTCCATAACCGGCCAAGCTAACATTCCCAGGCAGAGTAAGGACTAGCTAACACATTAGAATACAGACACGCAGGTGGAAGGATGAGAGAAGGACCTACAGTCACTAAGAGAACTCTCTGAGTATGTTACCTATCAGTTGGGGAGCCATGCTGGGGCAAAATGGTCTATATAATACAGGCCATTGGAGTGTGCCAGTGACAGCCGTGTCCTAGAACCCTGTATGTGACAGGTCAAATAGTAGTGTAACCAAATCAAAAGACAATTATAGTGGCTGGTAGTGGGGTGTTACTGTAAAAGGATAATTGCTCTCCTGGCTAATGTGGCTCAGTGGATTGATCACTGGCCTGCAAACTGAGAGGTCTTTGATTTGATTCCCAGTCAGGGCACATGCCTGGGTTGTGGGCCAGGTCCCTGTTTGGAGGCACACTAGAGGTAGCTGGTCAGTTGATATTCCTCCCACTCTTTCTCCTTTTCTTTTCCCTCTCTAAAAATAAAGAAATAAATCTTTTTTTAAAAAAATTAAAATATATAATTGCCCCCAAGATGTCTTTTTACTATTATTAATGGGAACACAATGCAAATAATCCTGAGACAGCATTCTTTCTTTTACTGGAAGTGTTAAATTTGCGTTTTGCAAATGTTTTACACAAAGGTGCTTATGAAAACAATGGCAGAAGGTAAAGATGGCTAAAAAAATATGCTTCATAACATGGTGATAAATCACATTTCCACCACTGTGAATGCATGTCTACTTTATTACTGAAATGGCTGACGACAGATAACATTACCTGTTGTTGCTGAGTCATTTAACCAGTGTGTTACAGGTGCCACTAAACTAGCTGGTACCCAAACAGCAGAACTTTCCACTCCATGCAGTAGGCACGTGAAAACCAACCTGCCTGGGCTGTGCAAATTGCACTTAACTCCAGGAGCCTGTGACCATTTGTGCCTGCTTTCCTCCCCACGTAGGAGCCACCTTCACTGTCCAGGGAGCCAATTGGGTCTGCTGGGGGATTTGTTTGGGTACAGCATCAGAGAGGGTCAGGACTGGAAGGGACCTTAGAGGTCATCTTGTCCACCTTGCTTTGGTTTCAGGCAATAATATTGGGCCTCAGAGAAAAAGGGTCACTTACCCAAGACTTCACAGCTTGTAAATGGTGTTCAGTATACTATCAGCCATACAAACTCAGGTGTGCACCTATCTGTCTTCACAGCCTCTCTCTGCCTCTCCCTCTATTTTCAGAGATATCCTTCCTTACATCCCAGGAAAGCAGCTGGGCCAGGACTCCACACCCTAGTGCTTGGACTGAGCTCTAAGCTTTGTTAGGGGTGGTGACCCAGGCTTAACCTTTGGCAAGCAGGGTGCTGATGCAACTGTTTGCAAAGCCTGAATGTCTCTTCTGACTGCAAACCCAAAGCTCAGCATGGATGGTCCCATCACTGCACAGTCCTGGCTCTTTGGAGTGGTGGGGGAAGCAAGTTTTGACCTTCAACACTGCTTATCATTCTCAAAGTTCAAATTTTGGTTGCCTTTTTCTTTTTTCTCCCCCCCCCCCCCTCCTAGCAGAGCCTACAAGACAGAATGATACCACCCAGGAAGCCGAGTCTGGCTGCAGCTTCAGCTCCATTGTTGTGGATGAAAAACATTGGCTAAGCATTCATTGAATTGATAGATAAACTCAGCCATCAGCCCTAACACCAGAGTCAAATTCTCTTGTGTCCTGTAATTCAGACCTGTTTTCTGTCTCATGCAGTGCTTGAAACAGGAGCAGAATGACTGTGCCATTTAACCCAGAGTTTGTGAGTCAAAAAGTTGCTAAACCTGACATTGCTTTCCAAAATGGCTTTATCCCTGTATCATGGAAGTATGAATATGTAGAATTTTCCATATGAGGAATGGTTACAGTAGTGATACTGATAGGGGAAACCAAAAGTTAATCAACTTAAGATAAGATGTTAAGATGGTTTTTGAGGGAACTTAACCTGCTGTCTTCTCAGATTGCCAGCATCTGAATAAAGCACTCATAAAGATTCAATCCTTGTCTCTACTTATTGGTTCTGGTAGTGATAAGTAGCACAAATGCTGACTTTTTCAATTTCAATACCAATTATTGTGGTCTTACCCCCTCCACCCACTTCCCGCTCTGGCCTCTTCAGTTTACCACACAAAATGGTCCCATAGGCCATAGGTGATTGGACAAGGTGACCACCTAAGTCATGCTGAACTAGACATTTTCTGCCAAATATTTGAAATAAGGATACTGAAAGACCCAGCTAGAAGCTAGTGGACACTTGAACTAAAAGTTTATATAAAAGCAGAACTGGACTGGTCTAACCTCCTTCAGCAACCTTTCACAGTGATGAGCAGGGGAAATCCACTGAGAGGAAGGGCGGGGAGGAAGAGGAGCAGGAGGAGCAGGGGAGAGAGAGAGGGGGCTAGACTATGGACCTAACCTGTGTCTCCACCTGAAGTGGAAAAAGCAGTTTGTTTATCTCCTTGGCTCTCTGGACTTGGTGCTGAATTTTGTTTCCCATTTTGAATGTCTAAAAAGTTAGTTGATTGTTGGATCCTTAAAAACAACCACCAAAAAAAGAAAGAAAGAAAGAAAGAAAAAGAAACAGAAAAAGAAAACAAAAGAAAAAGGAAAGAAATCTGACTTTAGTTATACAAGTTTAAGTTAAATTTCTAGCAACCAAATAGCTCCTAATATACTGTAGAGTTTATTTTCCTGCCTTAGTAGACACAGCCAGCTTTTTGATGTGCATAATATCTGTGACTGCTTTTGTGCTATAAAAGCAGAGTTGTTATTGTATGACCCACAGAGTCTGAAATATTACCATACCTGCACTCCCACTACTCAGGTAGGTCATTCTCTTCCATGCAGCCTCTAAGACCAACTGAGTGGACTTTGATGAACACTGAGGTATGAGGATTCCCTCCACCCACCTCCTGACCAGCCACTGACCTGGCTGGTTTTTGGCAGCCACCTAGCTTCCATTCCTTCTCTTCATGGCTCCTCGATGTCCACAGTGCCTTGCCTTCCCTTGCCCACAATTTGGCCCCAGGACCCAAGCTACACCCACCAAATTCCCTCCCCCAAGATATGAATCTTGAGTACATTGCCTCAAAGATGGGAAAAGGCTACATCCATTGCAGGGGCAGTGTCCAAGAAAGAAAGGCTGAGTGTTTTCTGCTACCTTGATGCCCAAAGCTGCCATGATCCCTTTTCTGACCTGACGCCTCCTCTGGTTCTCAGTCTTCTGTCCATTATGCAAGTTTCTCATGAGCTCCTCCATACATTACCTCTGTGCTTATGGCAGTTAAACTTACTCTCTGTTGCTTACAACCAAAGAATCATGATGCATCTCCAGATTCTTATCTGAAGGTATTTTAAATTACAAAGACATCACTATTTCAGGTTTATGACGTAGAGTTAAGTTTCAAAAGATGTAAACCATAGGTACGTTGGTACCTGGGTACATTTGGATTAAAACAAAATAAAACTGTTTGCAGAGGGTAAAAGAATGCCAGAAAATACATCAAATCTCAAGTGGTTATGTTAAGATAGGGGTATGTTTGATCTCTTTTTATTTTCTCTGTCTTCCACATTATTTATGATGTGGCACATTACTTTAATAATAGAAATGTTGACTTCTAGTGAGAAAATAAAATGGAAGATATATTATCTATTATTAACATTGATTTATAGTGAAGAAAGTATAAAATGGTAGATACATTGTTTAGTATTAAAGACCTTATTGGAGTTTCATATTAATGACCTTACAAAAGTTACAGATGTAATACTTGGCCTCTTGTTCCAAAATTCCAGTTTAATTTCCTGCCAGGACTCTCAATACATAGCAGCAAGGTCAACTTTTAATCAAATCATCGTAACAAGAGCTGGCATGACATGGGCTCACAGCAATCATCTCTCTCTGAGAACAAGCACACATTTTAGGACTAAGGATGAGTCACTCAAAAATATGCTTTCTGGTGGAGTTTTACAGAAAGTCACACAAGTAAATAGTGGGAGCCATGGAAGCCCACCAAAAAGAAAGGCCTGCATTTACACATGGAGGCTTCAAAAGGCTTAAGAAGAACATTTCCTTCTTTTAGGTTAATTAAGTCTAAATTAAGAATTCATTGGAAAATTGAAAAAGACAAGAAAGCTCATGTTTTCCGTTATGTTTAAGAATAAACAGGATGAGGAAAGTAAAATCTGAGCTGACTGCATTATTTTCATGTTTAGTTAATCAGTTTATTTTTAAGCAGGAGGTTTTTATAGTACTTGTAAGTTTATTTCCTATGTGTATTAGTTTTTTGTTGTTGTTGTTGCTGTAACAAATTATCACAAACTAGTGGGTTTAAGCAATTCAAATTTATTCTCTTACTGTTCTGGAGGCCAGAAGATGGTGATCAGTTTCACTGGGCGCAAGTCAGCTGGACCCTTCTGCAGGCTCTTTGGAAGAAGCAGTTCCTTGCTTTTTCTCCTCCTAGAGACCCACTCATTCTTGGGCTCACTGTTCACATCACATCACCTCTTTTCCCTCTGCTTCCATCTTGCATGGCCTCCCCTGCCTTGATGTCTTGACTCTGAACCTCCCATCTCCTTCTTAAAAGAGCCCTCGTGTTATATTGTGTCCATGGAAAGAACCCATAGTAATCTCCTTCTCTCAAGATGTTTACATTCATTATGTTTGTAAAGTTCCTTTTGCCAAGTAAAGTAACATTCACAGGTTCTAGGGATTAGGACATGCACAGCTTTGGGTGTCAGCAGGCATTATTCCACCTACCAACCTACCCCGCTGTGTATGCCAAGATTAGTTAAGGCAAACAAAATTTTTGAAAAAGTAGAGAACAAATATTTTTTCAGCTAATAAAATAATTTCAGTATCTCTTCTATATGATAATTATACTATAATGCAGCAAGAGCCAAATTAGAGAATTCCATCTATGTTAATAGCTTTGAATAGGTTTTAATAGCTTCATCAATTTTTTGACAGAGCTGAAAATTTAAAATAAAATCACCATTTGTCTCATAGCTATGAAGACCAAAGATTTTTTAGAGTGGTAAAATATATGTTTTAAAAATAAAATAAGGATTAAATTGGGTAGTTTTGACTTGATTAGTAATGAATCTATTTTATTCTAAGGACTCAGAATTTTTAATTATTACATTTCCATACATGCCTTTTAACTTGTGTGACGCATGAAGGATTCTAATCAGCATCCTTTCTGTTAGTCTAAAGAGGTGGTGAACACAAAGATACCACTCTGGCTTGGGTCACTGCTGCCTCACTCAGCCTTTACCTATCTATGAACCAGTTAAGAACTAGGAAGAACACAGGAAATATCTCTAAGCATCTAAAACAGAAGTGGCCAAAAATCTCTCATTTAGCACCCTGCACTCCTTTCACATGACAGCCCATCAGGCCCTAACACGGAGCCACACCACTTTCCTTTTCTTTCTAATAAATATGATCTTCTGATTTCCCAAGGAGGCAGGAGAAGATAGAAGAAGAATTTTGTGAGAAGTTGGGCATGTGGAGCGGAGTGATGTACTGTAGGTGGACCAATGACTACAGCTCTAATGAGGGCCAGGAGCAGAGGAGTATGCAAGAATCTCAAGGAGCAGGCATACCCACCCACAGACACACTTTCTGAAAATTTATCTGAGTAGACCAGAAAACAACCCAGGACTGTTCACAGTCCTCTTGAACTACCATAAAATAACTATTGTCCTAAGGGCTGGCTTTGCATCACTTAGAAAACAACAAATGATATTTGGTCAGCTCTGCTAGAGAAAACAAGGAAGTATAAGGTTATTTTGGAAAAGTTACATAAAATAAAGAAAGGCGGGCCCTGGCTGGTGGCTCAGTAGATAAGGAGCCAGCCTGCAAACCCAAAGGTCACTGATTCAATTCCCAGCCAGGGCAACATAACTAGGTTGCAAGCCAGGTCTCCAGCCAGGTCTGTAGCTGGAGGCAGGTGAAAGGCAACCATACATTGATGTCTCTCTCCCTCTCTTTCTCTCTCCCTTCCCCTCTCTCTCAAAATAATAAAATCTTTTTAAAAATTAATTTAAAAAAAAGGCTTCTATCTCAAAATTTGCTTAAAAGGATAAAGCCTCCACCATCCAGAAAATATGGCTCTCCTAAATGCCTTACTGTCTGGTATCTAGGTAGCTATAATTTTTCTGTAAGTAAAATTTTCATTAATTTGTATTCTACTCATTCAGAATTTTTGATAATTCTATCCCAGCTGGAATGATGAAAACATTGCCTGTGTTTAATCTACAAAGTAAAGGTTTCCAAGCAAACTAAAAACATAAATAAGACTTCAGAGAGATATATTTAGTCTGCTTATCAAAAAAATGTAAATGAAGTCCTTTGAAATGTTTCTATGCAAAGAGAAGCTACTCAAATGTGTATTTTCTATTCATTACTTTTAATGTGGAAGCATCTCAATATCGATTTCATTTTATGTAGCTGAAAGGAGTTTTTAATTAATTTATTTATTTTAATTTTATTTATTATTTTCAGAGAGAGGGGAAGGGAGAGAGGCAGAGAGGGAGAGAAACATCAATGTATGATTGCCTTTCACCTGCCTCCAGCTATGGATCTGGCTGGAGACATGGCTTGCAACCTGGTTATGTGCCCTGGCTGGGGAATCACACCAGCGACCTTTGGGTTCGCAGGCCAGCTCCTTATCCACTGAGCCACCAGCCAGGGCTTTGAAAGGAGTTTTTAAAAATGAATTTTTAAAACATTGAAAATCTCGACTGACCACCTCAGTTTGTCCAAGTTAATGTAAATTTTTTTCTTTTTTCCCTTGTGTATTATATTACAATTAATGAATGATGACTAATTTGGAAAATACTTAAATAAAATGAAAAGATTTTAAGGCACAATCACCATTTATGATAATTCAAGATATGAATTATATTTAAAAACTGTTCTTTATTAAATTGAGAAGATCAAACACCATCTTAAATTGAGAACTGTTCTCCAATAAATTCAACACCCAGCAAGACTTACAAAAGCTTCATGAATGTTTGCCAATTATCCCAATTTTCCTCCTATAGTCTTATTTTTAAAAACTGGGAAAACAATTTTTACATTCAGTAAACCACATCTCCAACAAATGAACACTTGAACTTGCAGACATAGAAGTTTGCATCTGTGTCATAAGATAATCAAAGACCTGCTTAGATAAAGGGAGATAGAAATACATCTCCTAGAAGATGTATCCAGAAGGGAGGGTTAGTATTTAACATTTTCTAATTTAAATCTGGTTTAGCATCTTGCTGCTTTATATTCAGAATACTTTCTGACTATCTGACTATACAAACTATTTAGGAAAAAGATGTTAAATCCAGCCAAATAATCATTTTGTTTCCTCTAGCAACTGGGTTTGGTCAGTCTAATCATTTGTAACTAGATAGTAGTTGGTTAACACCTTTGATTTCTAAATGATTGGTTATTTAAATGTTGATTGAAAAAACAAAAAGCTGTGACTAGATAATATCTCTAGGATTTGCTCTGAATGAATCTAGGAATGGAGATGGATTGCTCTGGGTGAAAAAGGTGGGCCATGGTTTGACAACTGCTGATGCTGGATGATGAAGATTGGATACTCATGAGGACATGGCCACATTCATCATACTCTTCCCTCTACATTTTCCATAACAAAAAGGAAAAACTATGTTGAAGACAGTTGAAAGAAAACAAGACTGATTACTAGTTTAGTATCCAAAAAAGGAAAAGTAAAATTGAATTGTGGCTATTTAGTCTTGATAGTCAGCGAGTACAGGCCTGTTGGATTCACCATATAGGCATGGGTGAGCCACTCCTTAGAATACTGGTGACTTGGGGTCCCCTTTCCAGAGCTTTAGAATGGTCCCTGGTAACCTTGGCCCCCCACTCCCACCCCACCATCTGGATATTAGGCCCAAGGACCTCATGGGTGAACATGATGAGATTTCCATATAACAATTGTTCTGCAATTTTTCCCAGACACCAGGCCCCTAACTGGATGAGAATTGACCACAATTGAATACTTGATTCTCACTGAAAATGGGCATATATGTACAAGCACACTTCCATTTGCACATATAATTATACCCCTACCTTGTCCCCCCACACATTTAAGATATTTCTGCACATGTGAATTAAACTTAGTTTTGCCAGTTAGAATATCCTAAAATAAAGCTCCATGAATATTTATCTTACATTTGCATAAAAAAGGCAAACACCTTGTCATGAGACCCTTTGTTCAGGAGGCTCACATCACTCAAGCTCATGATGAGAAGCTCCTATTTATATACAGAATGTTAGATTTGCTTTTGATTGAAATGTGGTTCATATCAGAAAAGCTGCCCTGTTAAGAATTTTGCTTTTCTTAGTGACATCCCTTCAAATTCTCATTTCATGACTCTAGATCATATTTTGTGTGGAAATCAGGGTCCATGCCTTGTAAGTGTACACATATAAGTACAATTGTTCTAATACCTCAGGCATAGAAAGACTCTCTCCACTGGAAACTAGCCTGTATTTTCCCTTTGTCATCAACCATCATCAATAAAATCTCAGAATCAAAAAAGGAGGAAGTGATTTCCTTGCTGAACTAAAACAAAAACAAAAAGCCAAAGCTCTAAAGATGACTTTGACCGCCCAAAGGCAAAAATGTTGAAGGAACAAGATGTATGCTTGAACACCACAATCAGGGATATTACCCCATTAGTATAGCCAATCTGTACGTAGATTGGCTGAAAGTCTTCTGTGAGTTTGCAGGCAATTGGAGCTTGGCCTGCCTGGCAGGTCTGGGTGTGCTCCAGGCATGGCCATCCCAGCTGGAGGGACTCAGGGACCAGGGAAACAGTGGGAATTCATTTCAGAACAAAGTTACCCAAGAGCCATACAGAATAGCCTAGAAAATGATTTTTAAGCACACAGACCAGAGAGATTATTTGTAATGACCCAAATTATTTGTGAGGCACTGACCATCAGTCTTACACCCAAAGTTCCTCCTAAAACCAGTCATATCCCAGACCAATGAACTCAGAATCTTTAAGGGTGAAATCCAGGCACCAGTATTTTTTTTTAACTGCCCAGGTGATTCCATGCATCCAAATTGAAAAGCCAGTGCTTTAGATGTATGATTTCATTTAAGCTTTAAAAATAACCACAGAAGGTGGGTGCTTTCCATTCCTAGCCAATACAGGGAGAAATGGGCTCAGAAAGGTTTTGAAATTTACAGGTAGTTTCTAACCTACATTCGTCTGGTTTCAAAATAAGGTTTGAACAAGAGCTTTTGTTATATTATGATCTAAGAAAAACAGCTTTTCAAATACCAATCCCCATGTATCAGAATTCAGTGGCACATTGACAATCCCAGGAGCAAAAATCAACACGCCTCTGTGAGGAGAGCCTCAAAGGCAGTTTTTCTAAGGGAAGGAAGCTGGGGTGTTGGACTTCAGAAACTACGATGCCTTGGTCTCATGCCTCCCTGGGATAAGTCCCTTGTCTGAAGTTGGGTTGATGTGCTGTAATGAAACCTAGTTTTGGCTTGACAGATGGCTGCTACTACTCTTGAAGAAGAAATTGCCCTTAGCAATGAACAGGATGCCAGTGAAAGAGGGAACACTTTTTTTCTGTGTTTTCCAAGAATGGTCTGAGTGGAAGAGGAAAACTGGCATATGCCTTAGTGAGGCAGGCTGGGGGCCAAGCAGCAAGGCACTTTGTATTCTCAAACCTACCAAATCCTAGTCCTGGGCCAGAGCTTTTTTAAATATGTAAATTTTCAGGTCCCACCTAGTCCTGCAAACCTAGCTCCAAGAAAGGGGCAGAAACATATCTTTTTATAATGTTCTCCTAGGTGGAAATCACTTAGCTTTCCTTTCCTTTCCTTTCCTTTCCTTTCCTTTCCTTTCCCTTCCCTTCCCTTCCCTTCCTCTCCCCTCCCCTCCCCTCCCCTCCCCTCCTTTCCTTTCCTTTCCTTTCCTTTCCTTTCCTTTCCTATTAATTTCTCCTCCTATCAATCCCTTGCTGGCTTCCTTTATAGTATAGTACCTCTCATCATTTCCTATTTTTCAAATTTATTTGTTTGTTAACTGGGATTTTATTATTCTCCCTCACCAGAAGGCAAAGCTCACTATGATATTCTCAGTGCCTACCACTGGGTTTGGAACATGGTTGTAACCAATAAATACCTTTAAATAAATAAATGGGTAATGAGTCATAGCAAAGCAAGAGAGAGAATTCATTTCAAAATTATAGAAATTAAAGAGATAGGAGTTCAGAGGAAAAAGAGAGAGCCCCCTGGTGCATAGAGAAGGTGGTTGGGGTCCCTAGTCTGAATGGTAACACATCAACACTCTCACCAGACTTTCGGGAATAGGTGTTGGCCACATCCCTAGTGGCAAGCAGCCACAGGAATAGTTAAGAAGCCCCTGGGTACTTGGCGATGTCCCAATAACATGCCAGGAAACAGTACAGTATTTGCAGGTTACCTAGGCCCCAGTGTATCAACATGAACTTGACTCTGGGGGGCCCAGGCTGAGTAATCCTGAAAAGCCATCTCTTTGATCAGGGGTCCCCAAACCCAGGGCTGCAGATCAGTATAGGTCCTTGGCCTGTTAGGAACCAGGCCTGGAGGGAAGTTGGCTTTAGCTCCACCTCCTGTCCCCCTACCACACTCACACATAGCAGGAGGTGAGTGGCAGCAGCAAGTGAAGCTTGACTGAGCTCCACCTCCTGCTAACACTCCCCCCAACCCCCAGCTCCATGGAAAAACCTGTCCCTGGTGCCAAAAAGGTTGGGGACCACTGCCTTAGATCATGACCAAGACCTCCTTTGGTGTTCCTACAACATCCTTGCTCTCACATAGAACATTAATAACTCACATTTATTGAGCACCACTTATGTGTTAGGCACTAGCTTTATCATTTAATGCTTATATCAACCCTACAAAAGAAGGTGTTACTCAGAAACTGAGGCAGCAAGTAAAAGTGATTAACCAAGATCACCCAAGCTAGGAAGTGGTCACACAGGGGCTCTATCCAAGGCATTTTCCTCTGAAACCCTGGGTGATACCACCTCCCAACCCTGTTTGTCCACCCCGTTGGTGGATTTTACTCCTAACCACTCTAACCCAAATAGAGTTCGCTAAATATTTAAAAGCAATCCTTTAGTTTGACAACCTATTTTGGGAAACTCTACTAACCCCTCTCTTTTGAGAATGTGAGAGCTCAATTAATTTGCCTCTGACAGTGGTGTGGTCTTCACATACACTAGGATGTTTTTAACAACCTGATTATTCAGCATCTTTCCAGCACAAAAGATCCCCTCATGGTCTTACCCAGCTTCAGGACCACATGGTCGATACACTGTCCTTCTACCACTTGACAAGCCTTCCTCCTCCTCATTCTCCCCAGGCTGCTTTAGGATTTTTTCTCCCACCTTGGCTTGTATACAGCCTCAAATTAAAATGCCAGCTGGAAGATTGGAACACACACAGCCACGTGCCAAAAGCTCACATGGAAGTTCTAAGTGCTGCTATTACCGAAAAATTGTTGGTACCATGCAATGGTAGCACAGCACAAATCCTCAATCTTTATCGTTCAAAATAATGCAGAGGCAAAAAATATAACTGCCCCCCAAACTCAAAATTGGTGTTAGCTGTTTTTCTTTGATGTTACCATGTAGTTGTTGGCGCTGTTCAAACCTTTGGGATTGTGTGTGTAGAGGCAGAATGAATCTTTTTAGCCTGCACAGAACTCCTGTATAAGCTCATCCATACCAGTATCAGCGTCCAGCTCTGCTAGGACAAAGAATGTCCTGGGAGCTGAGAGACCCCTGTTGGCTCTTACCCCACGTAATGATAGCTTTCACAGAACTGGGTATGTCTAAGGCTCTGCTGCTTTCTATCTCAAAAATTTTGTTCTGATAAAACGTACATAAAGGTTTAAAATGAGTCCAGTGTAATGTCCAACATGTGTTACAGAATGCCATGTTGCCAAAAATATGTTATTTCTACCCTAGATCTGTTGCAATTCCAAACAGAATTTAAAAAAAAAAAAAAAAAAAAAAAAGCAGCCTATAGGAAAATATAAATTTGTTTATGGCTACCTTCTATAAAGCCACTGAAAGATGTTTTTAATCCTAGGTGAAACATCACATTTTATCTTCTTTTTTTTTTTTTTTTTAAATTTTATTGTTGTTGTATTACATCCATCACATTTTATCTTCTTTTGTGTTTGCTTATTGTAAAATAAACAAACACACACACAAAAAAAAGGCCATTCCAATACATTTTTCTGGAAACATTTCTAAAAGCCTGTAATTAGAAACAGACAGAGCTGAGTATTCTTACTAAGCAGGGATGTTTATATAGACCTTGAGATATGTTATCAGTGATCAGCAGGTTCTGGTGATCCTAAAATGGCATGACTAGATCCTGCATACAGCTATCTCATTCATTAGGTGATTGATTGTTGCAGTTTTGCATCATCTACTAAAGTTGGACATATAAACAGGCTGCACTACAGTCATTTTCATTGCTGTAATATTGGAATTTCCTAAGGTAGAACCCAGGCATTATAAGTCTATCAAATGCCTCAAATATGCAGACGTGTGCAAGAATGTTCATAACAGCACTATTTGTAACAGTCAAGGAGTGGAAATAACCATGTCTATCACTATTAGAATGGATGTGTCCATTCTAATTGAGGCCTAGGCACAGAATAGAATTCTGTGACTTGCATACACCACTGAAAATGAAAAACTATTGCTACATGCAACAACCTGGGTAAATCCCAAAAAGCAGTGTTTTGTGAGAGGCCAGAAACAAAAGAATGCATACTGTTTGAGTCCATTGTATAGTCAAGTTCAAAAGTATCTACCAATGGTGGATCCACTTATGTTTACATTGCAATCGTTACCTGGGCTGTATATTTTGTGTGGTGTATTTTTGCATACATGTTATACTTTTTAAAGAAAATGAATATGAAGGAACTAAAGCCAAGAGATATAGATCAAATTTTCAAACACTTGGGGAGAAAAGAGTCCAGCTTTATTTTCATCATTTTTCCCATTCAAACCTGGGTATATGAGGCCAGAAGCTAAAGGTAAAAGGATTTATGGAAGATAGCTAATCTTGAACTCTGGTGTGCCAAATTCCATGTGACCTGCTTCCTTAAGTTTTTTTGACTTGATGAGCAAATTACACTGCCAAGAAAGCATCAAAATTCTATCAAGCTTAATTATACAATGTCTGTCTATAAATGACATACCTCCTGTACACGTTGAGACCCACCCATGTGCTAATAGGATGTGACAGCTGCATCCCCAACAAAACCTCCCTCGCTTTCAGTTCTCTTCAGAGGTGAAAGCCTTCTGCTTGGAAGGCGCTGACAGGCCCTCTGAGAAACATGAACCTAGCCAAGTCCCAGCTCAGGCTCACCCAAGGGCCACCCCAGGCACCAAACGGGGTGTATGTGGGGGAAAGGGGGCATTCATCACATACTCACCTTTTTAGCCAAACCAAAATATATTCCTGTTGGAAGTTGAGGTTAAAACATTTTTTGATCCAAATTCAGAAGATGGAGAATCAAAAGGCACCTCCTCTGTGAGCCCTGGTCTCAGCACTAACTTCATACCTGTTACCACCCCTAAGGTGGGAAAATATCTTTTCTGTGGATTTTCCTTGTTTCTTTACTCTCTTTGAATGAAGAAAACAAATGACTCTAAGTTAACTTTTCTGAGTCTTAACCGAATTAAAAGTTCTTTTAATTTTGGCTACCCATACATTCTTTCCCAATGTACTTAGGTTGGGGAAAAGGAAATTCCCAGTGAATTGGAAAGAAAAATAAGAATGGTCTACTCCCCAACTCCCCTGAACCGCACACCCAGCCCCTGCCTCAGTCCCACTTGCTTTCGAGTTCAAAGCAAGACAGGAAAAAATCAGGGTAGAGATCAATCAGCATATGCAGCACCCCATTCTGCAGGGACCTCTGAGTAAATGTAAGACTTTACATTTATGGTGTCAGGGCTGGGATGTTTATTTCTATTTTACTAGTATTATCCAAACAACCTCTATATCCAAAGGTGGAAATTTCAGTAGAGGCTGCAACATTATTCCATTGGTGCTGCTCCTGCTGCACACATTTTGGTAACAGTTCTTTTGAAACTGTTTTTACATGCACTGAAGCCCTTCTGAAATGTCAGTTCTGGGGGAAGTGTGTGGATGATTTTATGGAACCCAGTCAAAGTAAGAGATGCATTCTTTGCATTCCCTAGTGTGTTCTTATTAGGAAAGAAAGGGAGAAAGGTTGGGAAAATTCTGAAAGGGCTAGGAAATCTCTAAACCAGTGGTTCTCAAAGTGTGGCCCCTGACTGGCGGCCTTAGTTAGCTTCACCTGGGAACTTGGAGAAATTTAGTTTCTCTACCCTGCTTCATACCTCCCTAATCAGAATTCCTAAGTGTCCCCATGGTTTTTGAAAGTTGGATTTCATTTTCACTTTATTTCTTCTTGTAAAATTAACTACTCGCACCTTCAGATTTCTTTTTAGTCATCATTTGGGGGTGCTTGTGTAAATGAATACTGTTCTCTTCCTTCTAAGCTGTATGATTTCACATTAATACAGAATAACCCAGTCCTGCCTTCCTGTGCGTCATTAGGCTGCTCAGTGTGAACTAGGTCACTTCAGTGGCTCACTGATCTGGTTTTCCCCTAAAGAAAAAGGAAAATTTCCCCAAAAGGAAAAAGGAAAATTACCTGAGGCAATTTCCACTCAAGAAACAGCTTGTTTCTCATCTTTAATTAGTTGCTTCTCTCAGAAACTTGATTAGAGTTAAACCAGGATTTCTCTTTGTGGGAGAAAAGGAGCTATTTTGTAAGATACCCTGAGGGTGAGAGTGGGCATGAGGGTGAGCAGAGGTGGTGGTGAAGTCCAGAGCAGATTAGGGGGTGGGGACTGTGAGAGGTACCCTCGGAGGGAACAAATCTGGAAGCCACAGTAAGAGGAGGTCTGTCTGACTCTATTCAAGATGTACTTAGTCTTCATAACACCGCTTTTTTTAGGGGGGACTTTTTTAAAAAGTAAATTCAAATAAATGAAGAAGCATTACATGACAATAGAAGTATGTCTGCCTTTTCCATCTCATCACAGAATGATTAATTATTGGGCAGATGTTCATGAGTTCAGCATAGAGGACAACAATGTCAAAAAACAATACACAAAAATTCTAACTTCATCAACCATTTTGATGACTGTTGAAAGGTGGGAAATTTCAAAACATTTAAGAAACCAAGAACTTGGGAAAACACTGAATAATTTTTCAAGTTTCTCTAACATATTTATTTTCACAGAAAGGGGGTATGCACTAACCTGGAAGTCAGATGGCTGGGGTCCACTTCCAGCTCTGTCAGGGAATCATGGAGTTGAACTTGGAGGAAGTCTTGTCCTCCCAGAGCCGTTGGTTCCTCATCTGTAAAATAAAGGGTTAGGATTCTCAATCTCTCTTCAGTTTCAGCTTCCTAAGAAACTATAAAGACATTTTAATCAGTGGAAACAAACCAAATGTCCGTTAACTGATGACTGAATTTTTAAATGTGGTATATCCATACAATGGAATATTATTCAGTCATAAAAGAAATAAAGTACTGACACATTCACAACATGAATAACCTTAAAAACATTATGCTAAGTGAAACAAACCTGTCACAAAAAAACATTTATATTTCTCCACTTCCAGAATAGGGAACTCTACAGAGAAAGTAGATTTGTAGTTGCTTAGGGCTACAAGGATGGAAAGAGGAAGGATGAGGAGATGACAGCTGAGGGTATGGAGTTTCTTTTTAAAGTGGTGAAAATTATTTAAAACTGACTGTGGTAATTATCATACAGGTCTGTGAATACTCTAAAAACCGTCAAATTGTATACCTTAATTGGGTGCACTGTATAGTATGTGAATTATATCTCAATAAAGCTATTGGAAAGAAAATTATAAAAATCTACACTTTTCATAAGTTGTTAAGTTTTTTAAATTTAATTTCATTGTTGTTGTATGCGTTGTTTTTAATAAGCAACAACCCCATGCAATTAGGCCAAGAACACTTTTATAAGATAGATAAGAATTATTATTTCATACGAAGCAAGTTTCACAGGGCTGATATCACTCCCCATAAAACACAATCTGCAGCCCTTGGGCCCAGAAAGGGAATGATCCAAACCTAATGAGCAGTACAGTAGAGAAATGGGGTGAAGAATAGCTGCATGCAAATCAGCATAAGGAGCTGAGTCTGCTCATGGGTAGGTCAGTGATGTGAAAATGGAGCCTGGATGAGGACAGCAGCTGCGCTGTGACCACGGAGAGCATGAAGCAGCTGGGCTGGCTACAGTGAGACAGGATGGTGAGAAAGCAAGCACTGGCCAGTCACTTGGCAACACGAGTGTTAAGGGGCCTCAGACAAACTCCGGATGGGGGTCGGAAGCAATTACTAGATCACCCAGCTGTACAACCACCACCACCCATCTGCTGGCGGAAGGGCTTTTTCCGGTCACAGGACCATAGCTAGCACTCAGCAAAATGCCCTCAATTCACTAAAGTAAGGCCCCAAAATTGACCATGCCAAAAAGCAGCACCCTGAGCAACACCTTGACTGATATTCCGAATTGAAAATGGATGCGCACATCTGTCTTCTCCGTGGAGAAAAAGTATACAGAATGCCAATGTTCTGCATAGTAGGCAGGTGGGCTGGGTGGCCATGGGCTGAACAAGCAAGACTCTCAGCCATCTTTACATAAGACCCAGTGGACAGCTAGACCACACTGATCCTTTTCTCTAGCAGGGATGTAGAGTGGGGGATTTTAAGGGCAGGGGGTATAGAAAGGGCCCAAGACCAGCAGGTAGCTTGAATTTTAAACCCTCAAGTGAGGGCTCCTTGACTCTCCAATCTGGTCAGTCCAAGGCAGTGGAAAGTGTTGTCTGGGACCAACGGAATCAGTATGGTCTGAGAATTTGTTAGAAATATATATTTCGCCTAAGCTAGAAATTCCTGGGTGGGCCCAACAATCTATTTTAGCGGGATGCTCTGAAGCTGCAGAACCATTAAATAAGTCACTCCCAACTGTGGTGCCCCTAGTCTTGAGCACCCGGGAGCTGAATGCAATGACTTGGATTTGCAGGATCAGCAGGGACTGGGCCTGAGAAAGAGAAATGCCGAAGTACTATTCTGCACCAAGGACAGAAAACCTCCAAGCTTCACACTACTTGCCCAGATGATGCACTCTTGTGAGCATCAGCCTAAAGCATGAGCCAAGGTCCCATGAAAACACACTTGTCCCACCCCATTCTGCCCTTCATACGTATCCCACAGGATGACAATTCTTAGTAGCAGTCCAACCCTCCAATAGTACTTTTTCATTCTTAAAGTCCTCTTTCAGATGTGCACACTTAATATATTTCACACAAGAACTTTGCAAGGAAGGGCCCTCCCTCCAGAGCTGAGGAAATAGAGGCTTGCTAAAGACTATTTGACTGGAAAGAGGGCTACCAGGGCTCCACCACATTTTCTCTCTCTCAGGTCAGAGTGCCTCACCTTCATGCACTGCCTGCCTTTCTGAGAGCTCCTAATGTGTTACTGGACTAACTCAAAGACTGTAGGAATGTGGGGGCTTACAACATAAAAATAAAAATGTGATAGGTTTCTTCACTCTTCCTCTGAGGGGTCCTTAATTCCTTCCAGAATTTATTATATGACCAGCCTGGGCCATGAGGCACTTCTGCTCCTTAGCCACCCTGGCTGGGTGTGTGTGGTTGAGTCTGTGGGACATGCTCAGGCTCACCCTTCACCCATGCACCATTGTTTCAGGCCTGTTGCCTCAAGGCAGCCTTTGCTCCCAGCTTTGGACCATTTATTTGACTGGCCTGCATAGGGACTTTACCTTATCTTGTTCACCATGACCCAGTACTCTCCCAAGTTCTGAATTCTGGTAAATCTTCCGCCATGTTTTTATTTGATAATAGTGGAGGCAGGTAGTGTTTCACTTAATAACTAGTTATTGGAGAAATCATCTGATAATGTTCTAGCATTCCACAGCCATATATGTGTGTGACAGAGAGAGAGAATTCATTGTTGCATATAGAGGAAACATGTGTACTTCGTGTCTCCTGACAATGCACATTAACTTGTTAAAGGCTCTGAGAATTTCTGCAATTAAGAAACCTACTGAACTTCATTTGCCCATTTTCCCCAAAATGTATTTGATTATAGAATTGACTTTTTATGGGACTATTTACTTGTCGCAGGACATGAATATTTCATGGAACGCATTTCAAATGATGCAAGCCAACATCTTCCTCCATCCTGTTCTTATGTCTGTTGTCTGAAGTATGCTCACTGCAGCCAGGGCTCTGATTCTGGGATTCTCCCTAGCCCACCTTTGTAGGTGTGGGATCATCCTCTCTCTGGAGCCTGGCTGCTTCTCATTAGCCCTCCCCAATTGTGAGGAAGGATAGAATAATCTCTCCTCCTATTTGGAATCCCAAACCCTCTCAGGCTCCCCACTGAGCTCCTGGTTTCCTGTCTGAAGGGTGTTTCTGGTGTTCCCTTAATTCTAGGACAGGTTTGAACTTGGTGAACAGTCAGATATATCCTGGGAAAGGCTCCTAACCCCACCCCTTCTCTCCAGGATCTCTGTGGTGAAGGGTAGATCAGACTTGCTTCCCACGTGTTAAAGATTTACAATAGCAGCAACACTGACCAGTCTCCAGTACAGTAAAATGGAAACTGGTAAGAACCAACTAGAACGCAGACCTGGGCTTGAGAGGGAGGTCGGGGTATGGCTGGGGCCTGGAGTCCAGGAGGGAGAAATAACGGACAGCTAGGCTTCTTAAAGGTCAGAGGAGGGAAGATTCAAACTTATAGAAATAAAAGAGAAATGATAGAAAATTAAAGAAATTATAGAAAATTTTAGAAATTCAGAGGATAACACAAGAGGCTTGATTGAGGAGGATCAAACTCTAAGAAGCAAGGAGAGTGCACTTGGATCCCTCCATCTGAAACATCCCTTGTTCTAGTCTCATTGGACCCAGGAGGTTGAGCACAGGTCATGAAGGGCTAAGACTCTGCACTATGAACACTGAGAAATTCCACAGTGAAAAAAGAGGAGGCAAATACCAAAGTTTCCACTTCAAATTTTTAGCAAAATACCAAGAAAATAATTGATGGAACAGACGATATTTGTCAAAAAGTAGCATTTCAGAGATGTTTTGCTATATACTTTTGGGAAGGAAAACACATGTGAAGTAACCTATATACAAAGTCTGTCCTGCAAGTATTGGCCACACAAACTGTTTTAATTATATTGACATTGTCTTGGTACTTTTGGGACATACTTCGTATTAATTGCAAGTAAAACTTTGGTTAATCTCTTAGAACATTTATAAGAACTTTTAGAATTTCTCATAAATGATGGCTCATTTTTAAGCTTAGGATGACTTCCAGCTCACCATTTACAGCTACCATTTAAACTCTGCAAACTATCCCAGTCCACATACTACTCACTATGAGTGTTTGAGCTCTATCTCCAAGGAAATATTGCATATTCTCATAGAGACGTCCTACAGGAAGGAGCACACTAAACGTATGAGAGGAGAGCCCCCCCACCAAAAAAACAGAATTATCTTTTGAAGGGTAGGCTCCTTGTAGTACAAGTTTCCTCTACTAAGTGAGTGTTCTAGGAACCCATCTGTATCAGTGTGCCAGCTGGTGCTGTTGTGGGAGGTTGCGTTCAGTTTCGGTGAACTTTTTTGGAAGTCTCTTTCATCATGTTTGTCTATATCATGACAGCACACCTGCCAACACCACACTGAGTGTTCAGTAGCTTTTGACCAAAACTGCATGACCCCAATGCCCCACCCTCCCTATTCAACTGATCTTGCCCTGAGGTTCTTTGTTTTTTGTTTCCCCAGAGGAAAAAATTCTCAAAGGAGAATGTCTTGTTGATGTGGATGAGGTGAAACAAAAAACAGCAGATGCCCTAAAAGGTATCAGAATCAATGAATTCAAAAACTGCTTTTGAGCAGTAGAAAAAATGTCTCGATAGATGTATTGCATCAAATGGAGAGTACTTTGAAGGTGATTGAAATTTAAGCATGTAATAAATACACATATTTTTACAAATAAATTACAGTTTTTGGGTCCCCCTCATATTAAAAAGAACAAATGCAATTAGTTATTAAAAATTAGATTTTAAAAACAAACATATAGATTAAAATTGTATTCTCTCAATATCAGCTCAAAATGATTTGGAAAATGGAGTAGAGGGAAGAAGAGAGGAGAAATAATCATTTTAGTGATCTTAAACAATCTACCACCCAGAATATGGTAGATGCTTCTTCCCTGCATCGAACAAGAAGCCCCTACATTCCTCTTTGAGGTGATGGCAAAAGACTACTTCTGAGACAAGGGCACCACGTCTAATGCACTCATTGTCACAAAAGCCTGAGACTGCCTTTTATTTCTCCTAAATTGGTCACCTAATGAGGTTTGCTCCAGGTAAAAAATCAAAGTGTATCCTCCTGCTATCTTTAGCTATTGTTAAGAAAGTTTGTCTCTTGCCTTTCATCTGCTTATAGAATTGTATGCAGCTTCTTTCTAGCACATCCTCAAATTTAGCACTTGCATTATAACATCAACAAAGATAGTAAGAGGCCTGGCTGGTACATATGCAGCATGCTCCAACGGGAGCTGAGTTTACGTCTGTGGCCCACAGAGATAACTGCCCTCAGTCTGGCTGTCTTTGTTGGTCAGAGTTTCATCTACAGAGCTTGTGAAGACAATAAACGAAACAAAGTGTTTAGTAATGAAACACTCAGTCCCTTCCTTGTTTTTCTACAGACACCTGTTTTAAAATGCATCTGGGATTTGTTTTAACCAGGTATGGTAAGACATGCAGACATGGAAATGATTGTTATAAAGAAAAGCTTTAACTCACACATCCCCAGAAATGGAAGGCATGGCATGCCGCACAGGGCCACACAGCACTGGGGTTGGTCAGGAGGCAGAAAGGGGTTAGGGGAAAGCATAGGCAAAAGGCTTTATTGTAGTTTTTGCAGAAAGAAATCATCAGGCAAGGTAAGCAGTTTAGGATTGGTTAGTTTAAATAATTTCATCAAGTTCTGGGCTATAGGGTGATCCCTAGTTTCCAGTGGAGTGATTTGGGGCAGGTGGACTATAGGCTTTCTGTATGAGAGTTAGGTAGAAGAGGTGGTTGGCATACGGACTTCGGGTTAGTTGGTTTACATATAAAGTGCATGTTAAGAGGCAGGCTGTTCGTATCTCTAGGAAGTAGCTAGCTCTGGCAGGGGAAGTCTCTGTAGAATTAGCAAAGTCCCAAACTGTTAAAGGATCATAAAATACAGAAAAATTTAAGAGCATTAATATAGCCCTGATGTTCCTTCTAACATTCTCGTTCCCACCTCTTTCCTCTTCAACAAGGTCAGTGTGAGCTCACCAGTCCCCAGATGTGTGGCACCATCCCCCGACCCAGGCAGGAACCCTTCCCACAGTACTATCTTAGCACAGTGCTTAAGCATCCTGGTTGAGAACCAGAGTTAGACACCTGTATGTCAGGGTCACTTGTGGAATATGTTAAAAATATAGTTCCTCGGTCCCACTCCAGACCCCTAGAACTAGAAGTTTCCAAGGTGGAGCCAAGCATAGTGGAACCACCCCTAATAATAGTATCTTATCTCCATTTATTTATTTCTCTTTAATTTCTGTAATGGTTAACTTTATATATCAAACTGACTGGCCTCCAGGGTGCCCAGATACCTAGTTAAACATCATTTTGAAGGTGTCTATGGGGGTTGTTTCCAGGTAAGAGTAACATTTGAATCAGTAGATTGAGTAAAGAAGACCCTCCCCAATATGAATGAGCCTTATTCAATCCTCTGATGAGTTAAATAGAACCCAAAAGGTAAAGACAGAACTTGCTGTCTTTGAGCTGTCTTCTGCCTTTGGACTCAGATTGGAATTTATACCACCAGCTTTCCTGGTTCTTTAGCCTTTAGACTCAGATTAGAACTATACCATCAGCTTTCCTGGGTCTCCAGCTTGCTGACAGTATACTGTATTAGTCTGGAGAATACAGGCTAATACACCTGGCATTGAAACTTTTCAAACTCTGGTCCTAGAGGTTCCCATGGATCTGTGAAGAACCTAAGATTTGATTCCAACTTTTTCTGTGTTTTCCCTTAAGTGACTAAATTGTCTTTTAGAGAATAGCTTTAGGTGATTTAAACCCTGATAAAAAAAACTCAGCTATTTTGTTGACACCCAATACTGTTGTTGTATCTTTGGCCATGTTTAAATTTAGGATTTAATGGAGTTTAGTGAAAAAATTAGTGGGAAGCATAAATATAAAAAGAAAAATTTGCCCTGGCTGGTGTAGCTCAGTGGATAGGCACTGGCTTGCAAACCCAAAGGTTGCTGGTTCGATTCCCAGCCAGGGCACGTAACGAGGTCTCCAGCCAGGTCTTGAGCCTTAGCTGGAGGCAGGTGAAAGGCAACCACACATTGATGGTTCGCGCCCTTTCTTTCTCCCTCCCTGCCTTTCTCTCTGAAAATAATGATTAAAATACTTTTAATTAATTAATTAATATTTTTAAGAAGAAAAATTTAAGGGAAAGAGAAAGTGGAAATGAAACTATTTACAATATAGTTTTATAATATTCCTAACCTTTCAGAATGTGTTAATTGCTCACAAATTTGTGTGGCTGTGTAGTTTATAAATGTCTATGTACTACATTAATTGGAAGACCATAGAACATGGCAACAGGTTAGCTAATGTTATCAGGGTTTTTACTGCAGTTGCTATTGTGGGAGAAATTATTTGTTAAATTCATTTTAAAATGTTAGCAAAACATGGCTTTATATCTCAGTATGAAAACATGTAAGACAAATATGCTTTCAGAATGTAAAGGCATTATTTACTTACAGCACTAACATTAGCTATAGCCAGTGATCAACCTCTACCATTGTCAGATAGAACAGGGTCCTAGTGATTCTTATATTGTCTGTTTCTGGTTTAGGACTCTGATTGTTGGCATTTTATTATTGTCATAATTTAAAATAATTCATATTTTAAAAATACCTTGCAAAATATTTAAGCATGATTTGATATTTAATATTAAAAAATTTTAATCATTTGAGAGAAATGTAAGGAACTGTAAGTTGGGGGGGCACTTCTCTAGCATTGTGAAAGTAAATTTTCATTAAGCAGATGTAAAAAAATGAAATACACCTTAGCCCTGGCTGGTAGCACAGTGGTTAAGGTGCCGGCCTGCGAACCCAAAGGTCGCAGGTTCGATTCCCCAGCCAGGGCACATAACCAGGTTGCAAACCAGGTCTCCAGTCAGGTCTGTGGCTGGAGGCAGGTGAAACGCAACCATACATTGATGTCTCTTTCCCTCTCTGCCTCTCTCCCTTCCCCTCTTTCTGGAA
>PVIW01005521.1:0-21332 GCA_004026585.1 Noctilio leporinus | reverse complement strand
TGAAATACACCTTGTAATTCTATCAAGTACTTTAGATCTGCAGGTTTCAATCCGGGTGAGTATCCTACAGTTTCCTGTCCCTTCTGAGCCATGAAGGCTTCTATGCCTCAGAGTTTTCCTTTCTTTTCCTGCTTGGTGCACTAATGGTTAGAAGTACTACACATCTTTCTTTGTATCTCTGTTTGCATTGTTCCGATTGGTGTAGTTTTAAATTAAATCACAGATTCATGTAGTATAAATGAAGAACTACAAATTTGTTCTTTTTAATCAAAATCATTTTTTTACTTTAAAATTGGTTTGGCTATTTTAGGTCCTTTCTATTTCCCTATAATCTACAGAATCATCTTGCCAATTTCTGCAAAACTCCTTTTGGGTTTTTGATTGGAAATGCATTGAATTCATAGATCAATTTGAGAAGAATTCTTGATAACATTGAGTCTTTCCATCCATAAGCATGGTATATATTTCTATTATTTAGGCCTCTTTTAATTTCTGTAAGCAATGTTTCACATTTTTTAATTGCACATGTTTTTCTAAATTTATCCCTAAATATTTCATGATTTTGATGTCATTATAAATAGTATTATTAAATTTAACTTATTAATTGTTTATTGAGTGTACACAAAAATTCAATGATTTTTGTATACTGGCCTTATATCCTGCAACCATGCTAATATTTATCTATTAGTTCTAGATTTCTTAGAATTTCTTTATATAGACAATCATGTCATCCATAAATAAATAGTTTTATTTATTTCTTTCTGTTCTGTATTTTATTTCTATTTTTAAATGTATTTTATTGATATGTTGTTACAGTTTTCCTAATTTCTTTTCCCTTTGTTTCCCTCTGCCCAGGACCCAACTTCCCTCCAGCAATCCAACCCTCCTTAGTACATGTCCATGGGTCATGCATATAAGTTCTCTGGCTTCACCCTTTCGTATATTATTCTTACCTTCTCCCTGTCTAGCTTATACCCACCAATTATGTTTCCTAATCCTTGCACCATTTCTCCGTTTGTTCCCTTTCCCCCTCCCAGCTGATAACCCTCCCAATGATCCCCGTGCCTATGATTCTGATCCTATGCTGGTTGTTGGCTTAGTTTATTTTTGTTGTCATTTTTTTTAGGTTCTGTGTTGATAGTTGTGTTTTCATTGTCATTTTAATTTTTATAATTTTAACCTTCTTTTTCTTAAGGCCCTTTAAGATTTCATATAATAATGGCTTGGTGGTGAACTCCTTTAGCTTTACCTTGTCTAGGAAGAATTTTATCTGCCCTTCCATTCTAAATGATAACTTTCTTTGATGGTGGAAATGTTCTACATCTGTCCAACTTGGTAGCAGGTAGCTACCTGTGGCTGTTGAATACTTGAACTGTGGCTAGTGGAACTATAAAATTTTAATTTTATTTAATTTTAATTAATTTAAATAGCTTCATATAGCTGATGGCTACTGTATTAAACATTACAGATAAAAAATGTCAGCATCTCCTCATTGCAAGTGATATAGCTGACAAAGCATCAATATTTAAAATATATAAATAATTCCTACACTTAATATCAAAAAAAGCAAACAATATGATTTAAAAATGAGCAGAGGACCTGAATAGACAAAGAAGACATGTAGATGGCCTACAAATACATGAAAAGATGGTCCACATCACTAATCATCATGGAAATGCAAATTAAAATCACATTGAGATATCACTTCACATCTGTTAGAATGGCTATTATAAAAAAAGATAACAAATAACAAGTGTTGGTTAAGGATATGGAGAAAAGGGAACCCTACTGCACTGTTGGTGGGAATGTATATTGACACAGCCACTATGGAAAACAGTATAGACAGTCCTCAAAAAATTAAAAATAGAACTACCATATGAGCAAGCAATTCCACTTCTGAGTATTTGCCAAAGAAAATAAAAACACTAATTCAAAAAGATACATGCACCCCTACATGTTCACTGTAGCATTATTAACAATAGCCAAGATATGGGAGCAAGCTAAGTGTCCATCAATAAACAAATGGATAAAGAAGATGTGGTAAATACATTCATTGGAATATTATTCAACCATATAAAAGAATGAAATCCTGCCATTTTCTGTAACATGTGTGAGCCTAGAGGGTATTACACTTAATAAAATAAGTCAGACAGAAAAGGCAAACACTGTATGATTTCATTCATAAGTAGAATCTAAAAAAAACAAAAAAACAAAACAAAACAGAAACTGACTCATAGATACAGAGAATAAACTGTTGTCAAAGGGCAGGGGGATAGGGGTTAGGCAGAAAAACTAAAGGAGATTAAGAGGTACATAGTTCCAGCTATAAAATAAGTTAAGTTGAGGGGATATAATGTACAGCACAGGGAATACAGCCAATAATATTGTACTAACTATGTATGGTGACAGATTGTTACTAGACTTATCACTTGGTAATCACTTGGTAAGATATAGTCATGTTGAATCACTATGTTGTACACCTGAAGATGATATATTGCATATCAACTATACTTTGAATGAATGAATGAATGAATAAATAAATAAATAAATAAATAAATAAATAAAATGTGAGCGTATCTTAAAGGGGACATAAGCCTTCAAATTCCATCAGTCAGCACTTGGACTAATTTTTTTTGTTATTGTCACCACATTTTATATTAACAAATCCCTTATAGTTTTGCAGCTGAAGACTCATCCAAATTAGCCAGTTCACCCATGGTGACAGTCTTAGTTAATGACAGAGCCCAGAGTTGAACAGGGTCCTGATAAGCCAGTGTGTAATGCTTGCCAAGGGGTGTGGTGAATCTGAGTTTTGGTTCTTTCAGAGCTTTGGGGTGATGTAGAGGAGTTCCAGTTGCCTGTAGTCATGACCTCAGTGAAAGATATGTGATTAACATTCTGCCCATTCCCAGCTTCCTGTTCTTCTTGTGTAGGATGATAGAAGGATGTCTGCTATAAAAGATACTTAATATTCTCTCATGAATGGTCTTCTCGGGAAGTATTTGAAAAGCTATTTATGCTTCAGACTCTTCATTAAGATGCATTCTCTCCATGGAGAGAGAAAGCAAAGGGTTCCTCATGACTTCCATTCCTTTAGTGCGGACAGAGGGAACAGTACATGCACTTACATTGTGGCCCCAGGAGGGACCAAAATGGGGACTCAACAACTGTGACTGACTAAAGGACTCTTCCAGCCAAATATAAGTGCTTATATCCTGAATGCCAGCAAGGAATTGGCCACGTGCATGTACAAAATGCAGGGTTCCTTTCTCTGTGGTGTTGGGTCCATGGACCCACTTTCCTTTTCCTTATCAAGGAGGGGTCCTTAGCCATTTTTAGATTGGTTGTAAAATACTATTCCTCTCCCTCCCTCCTTCCTCTCCACCTTCCCAGTTCACTGTTCATAGTGGCCTAGAAACCTACTTTCCCCATAAAATGAAATCATGGGAAAGAAACATAATTTGTGCTCATAACCATGTTGGCAGGAAAGAAATGGGTGTCCTGGCTATGTCAAAAAAGCCTGAGTCATGCAGGAGTGGGGTCTGACCCTTGTGTGGGCCTGCACTTTGTGGAAGTTAAGATAGATTTTAATGTGCTAGAGGTGCCCATTGCCAAAGGAATCCTGTGATGCAGCCTCAGCAGGAAGGGCGCAATTAACAACAGCAACAAAACACGGAATGTACTTAAAAATAAGCCTCACGTTCCATGTGCAAAGCCTATATAAATACAACAAAAAGGCTTTATTAGAGACATAAATGCAGAAGGGCAACAAATAAGCCCCGAGTGTGGAAATGTGGCTGAGAGGACTGCTAAATAATGAATAAAATGCCACCTGTCCTCTCATTACAAGTAGTAATGGGTAATAATCATTCTACCTGACAAAATTGTGGTCAAGATTAAATGGAACAGTGAAAATGAAGAGCTTAGCACTGTATCTGATCTAAGGTTAGTAGTGTTCAATATATGCAAACTTGCAAACTATTATGATTATTAGCTAATTTTAACCAACCAAAACATATTTTTAAAGGGAAGCTAAGAAAAGTAGATTTACAGATATTTAAGCATGACTTCGAACAAGGAATAAGAGCAACAAGCTGCTGACAGAAAGAGGTGGAGCTGTAGACAGGGGCCTCAGCCACCCAGGCATTCTTGACCCACTCCCAGCTAAGAAATGTTCTAAGAAATTCAAGTCAAAGCCAAGTAGAGTCAAAGTCACTGTTGATTTGAACTCTAAAATCGCCCCCACAAAATTAATTAATTTCTACTTCTTTTTAAATGTGGAACTAATATTTTTTGAAAGCCAACCTTACTCTCTCTCTGTCCTTCTCCCCTTCCCCTAAGACTCCATCCCTTCATTTTCCTCATGTACCAAGGAAAGGCCAGGTCAGGGCACAGAAAGAAGGGAGCCATATACAATCCAAGGAGACAACTGTCACCAGACACCAACCTTAGAAGCACCTTGATCTTGGACCTTCCAAGTCTCTAGAACTGTGAAAAATAAATACCTATTATTTAATTTGTTTTTGAAAAACCAACTTTATACAATGCTTTTAGATATTGACTTATAAGTTTTGACAAATGTATACAACTGGGGATTGATCAGCCCAATCAAGATACAGCAGTTTTCCACCACTTCAAAATTTCCCTTGTATTAGTTTGTAGTCAGTCCTTCCTTGTCATGCCCTACTTACCCTCTGTCACCTTAAATTAGTTTTCTATGTAGAGATTCTATTCATACAAATAGAATCACACAGTATGTACTACTATGTGCCTGGAATCTTTCATTCAAATTAATGTTTTTAAGATTCATCCATATTTTATGTATTGTAAGTTTGATTATTTAATTTTTATTACTTTTCCATTGTATGAATCCTTCACATCCTATTTATTCAATCATCTGTTAGTGGACATTTGAAATGTTCACAGTTTGGAGCTCTTATGAACAAAGCTGCTATGAACATCTACATAGAAACCATTTCATGTATATAATATATATTTAATTTTCTTGGGTAAATACTCAGCACTGGAATTGCTGGATCACATGTTAAGTGTATGTTTAACTTCATAAGAAACTGCCAACTTTTTTTTTTAAGTGATTATGCCACTTTACACTCCTTCCATCAAATATATGAGTTTCAGTAGTTTCAGATTCTTGGTAATACTTGATATTGTCGATCTTTACATTTCAGCCATTTTAAAGAGTGTATCATGGTATTTCATTGTGGACTTCATTTGCATGTCTCTGATAACTAATCATTTTGAATATTTTTCATGTGCATATTGGCCTTTTGTATATCTTGTTTTGTAAAATGCTTGTTTAACTCTTTGGCCCAGTTTTTATGGAATCATTGTTTTCTTGCTGAGTTCTTAATATCTTCTGAATACAAGCCTTTTATGATAATAGATATAGAAATATCCACAAAATATTCACACATAGATTTATATTTAACAGTGAATATATGTGTGGATATAAATACAAATAATACATATAGATATGATATATAATAAATATAAAAATATATTTCTATATAGTTTATAGTATAAAATACATAAATTTTTGGCTTGCCTTTTCCATTTTCTCAAGAGCAGAGCTTTTAGTTATGAGTAAGTCCAATACTTCAGTTCTTTAATGATGTGTAATTTTTGTGCCCTAAGAACTCTTTGACCACCCCAAAGTCACAAAGATTTTTCTCCTATATTTCCTTCCAAAAGTTTTACAATTTTAGCTTTCCGTTTTAGGTCTGTGTATCATTTTGAGTTAATTTTTGCATGTGGTGTGACATAGGATTGGATTGTAGGTTTGTTTGTTTTTTTTCCAAATGGATACTAGCATCATAAGCTGAAAAGACTATCTTTTCTGCATTGAATTACATTAGCACATTTATTAAAAATCCAATGCCTACACATACATATATGGACCTATTCTGTTTCAATAGTAGATATAACTATTTTTATGCCATATTATACTGTAACTGTACAGTCAGTAAATCTTATAGTCAGGTAGTATAAAATCTCCAAATTACTACTTTTTCAAAATAGTTTTGGTTATTCAAAGTCATTTTGTTTTTTACATAATTTTTAGAATCAATATGTTAATTTCTATTTTTAAAAAATTCCAGCTAGAATTTTTATTTGATTTGTGTTGACTACTGATCAGTTTGAGAGAAAATGACATCTTAACAATATTGAAGCTTCTAATTCATAAATATGGTATGGTTCTCCTTTAAGTAAGTATTCTTTAGTTTTATAATTTTCTTTAAAAAAAAGAAAGATTTTATTTCATTATTTTTTAGAAAGAGGGGAAGGGAGAGAGGCAGAGAGGGAGAGAGACATCAATGTATGGTTGCCCTTCACCCACCTCCAGCCACAGACCTGACTGGAGACCTGGTTTGCAACCTTGTTATGTGCCCTGGCTGGGGAATCGAACCTGCAACCTTTGGGTTTACAGGCTGGCGCCTTATCCACTGTGCTACCAGCCAGGGCTTAGTTTTGTAATTTTCTGTGTAGAGAGTTTGAATGCCTTTGTTAAATTCATACCAAAGTATTTTATATTTTTTGATACTATTATAAGTAAATAAATGGTGTAAGTTCTGTTAATTGTTTAGGATATCTTACATATACAATTGTATCACTTTCAAATAAAGAGAGTTTTACTTTTTTGTTACAACTTGTGCGGCATTTGTTTCTTTATCTTGACTATTACACTACATAGGAGGTCCAGTAAAATAGTGAATCCATTGTAAAAATAAAAATCCTTGGTTTCTTCTTGATATTAGAGGAGAAATGTTGATGTTCATCATTAAGTATATTGTGCATTATAGGATTTTTGTAGGTGCCCTTTGTATAAGTTTAACTTGCAGCTTATCTATGACAGCTTTCTGCTTATTTCTGAGGACATATATTGCTATGAAACCAAGTCTTTGGCCAAAACATGAATGAGATGTATTAGCTAGTAATCCACAATATACTAGTCACAGTCCGAAACTCCCCTAGAGGCACTGTGTTGTCAGCTTGTCTACATTGTTTGCTGAAAATGTATAGATTGATGGTCTGAACCTGGTGTACTGTATACCTAGCCTAGTTTCAGCTATTTAAGAGCAGAGAGGAGATTGGCTTGGGGTTGGTGAGTGGCAGGGCCAGAGTGAGGGTTTCTGTGCAAGGGGGTAAAGTGACTTGCATGGTTTACACCAGTGACAAAGCCAGGAGCCTCTGGGTTTTCCATGGGCTTGTCCAGATGGAAAGCACAATGGGAGGAAAAGGTAAGGCTTAAAAGCTGTCAGCAGTTAAACATCAAAAAAGGGAGTCAGAGGGTAAGATATCTGTGAATGTTAACTAAGTTGTCAAATTTAGTGACAAAAAACTGTAATATTCCCTTAGTATCCTTTTAATGGCTGTTGAATCTATAGTAGTGTTTCTTCTGTCATTCCTCATATTGGCAATGTGTTTTGCATGGTTGTTCTAGCTATAGACTTATCAGTTTTATTGAGTCCTTCAAAGAATTAGCTTTGGGTTTATTATTTTATTGCATTTCCATTTTCTATTTTGTCAATTTTCTCTTTATTATTTCTATTTTTTAGTCAATTTTACTTGTGTTTTTCTAGATTCTTAAAATGAATGCTTAGATATTCATTTTAGAACTTTGTTCTTCCAGCTTTATTGAGGTATGATTGATAAATAAAATTTTATATATATATATGTATATATATAATACAAAGTGATGTTTTGATGTACATTGTGAAATGCTTATCTTTCTTCTCTCTAAAGATAGGCATTTAATGCTTAGAGTTGTTTCCCAAGCAATAACGCTTTACCTGCAACCCTCACATTTTGGTATGTTGTATTTTCATTATAACTCAGTTAAAATATTTTCTAATTTCCCTTATGATTTGTTCTTTGATCCATAGGTTGTTTAGGAATGTGTCACTTAATTCAAAATATTTGAATATTTTCTAGATTTATTTTGTTAAATTTCTAATTTAATTTTGTTGTGGTCAAAGAATATGCTATGCATGAATTTAATCATGTTAATTTATTGAGACATGATTTATGGTCAGTATATGGCCTGCCTTGGTGAATGGTCCACATGCACTTGAAAGGAATGAGAGTTCTCCTATACCAGTACACCCAGTTGATGGTGACCCCATTAGATTAAATGACCAGAGAGGCCTTTTCTGGGAAGGTGATTAGTTATAGTGTACAAATGACAGAAAGGAGCCAACCAGGTATAGACCCGGGAAGGGGAGGACTAGACAGAGGAAATGGCTGGTACAAAGGCCCTGAGATAGAAGGTGGGCCCTATTTCACTGCCATTAGTGGACATTATCCCCCTCGTAACTCACAGTAGAGAGCTGGGCTGGTTTTCATACCCACAATCCTGTCCTTCTCCCCTGACCAGAGCCTGGTGGAATTGAAGGGAATAGCATCCTATTACCCACATGGTAGGCCTGCCTCAGGTCTTAGTCTCACTTATGATTTCCAGGCAGCTGCCTGATTCCCAAACTCACCAGAATAAATAATAATACATCTAAAAGAATAATAGCAGTCCCTGACTTGTGGCTCAGTGAATAGGCACCGGCCTAAGAACCCAAAGGTCGCTGGTTCGATTCCTAGTCAGGGCACATAACAAGGTTGCAAGCCAGGTCTCCAGACACGTCCGTAGCTGGAGGCAGGTGAAAGGCAACCATACATTGATGTTTTTCTCCCTCTCTTCCTCTCTCCCTTCCTCTCTCTCTGGAAATAATAAATAAAATCTTAAAAAAAAAAGAATAGCAGTTTCCTATGTTGTACAGTGCCAAACATGTCGCAGCAGATATCACTCAATCCTTATAACTACCTTATGAAGTAGGCATCACTAGCCCTTCTACATATAAGGAAAGTCAAGTTCAATGAGGCTGAGGAACTCATACAAGTTCAGGTAGCCAGGTAGTAGGAGAGTTGGCATTAAAGCCCAGATTGCTCTGGCTCTAAAATCCATGTTTCTAATTATTATACAGCACTGCCTCTACTTACTCATGTTGTCTATCCAGTTATGACCCCTGAATTCCTGTCCAGTCTGTGTCCTGCCAAGTACTAAGCACACTGCACATGCAGCCCTGCCTTACTCCTGCTGCTTCTTCTGCCCTGGACAGAAGCCCATGCTCAGAATATGCTCTATTCTGACATCCCCAATCCTACTGCTCACTGTACTACGTGACCCTGGCCTGTGCCTGGCTGTTTCATTCAACACTGTGCTGTATCAGTGTGATTCCCATTTTTGTCTCCTGGCCATGGCTTCCCTCAGGCTTTCCTGACCAGTCCATGGGGCCCACTTCAGGTCTCAGCCTCATGTCTCTGTGGTTCTCTATACCCCAGGATCTACCAGAGTCTACACTGCTCATCACCCTTCCTCTGAGATTCAATGTAGTTTAAAATCCTGAGGCTTGTGGGGACTCTCCTTGCCATTCACATCCTGAACATGATCTTCAGCAGTAGATACCAAACTATTTTTATCAGAAGCCCCATCGGTAAAATATTTTTGCACCTGTGTTCCTAATATATGTACATTTATATATAAATTGTAGACATGCATTACTATACCAGTAGACTATATACTTCACAAAGCACAAAATATATGGGAAGTATTAAAGAATGAGATCAAATAAAATACTCTCTAGAATATATAAATTTTAATATTTCACATATAATACACACTATTATATACATATATCTGTATATTGTATAGATATACATTTCATATATTATAATACACACTATGATACATACTCTATAGTATATGTACAATAATACTATATAATACACACTAATTCTTTTCTACCTTAAGAATTCCACCTTAAGAATACATGTGTGCATATGAGAGACATTTTATTTTATCTCATTCTTTAACACTTTCTACAGCAGGTCCTCAAATAATATCATTTCATACAACATTGTTGTATGAATGTTCATACAACATACAATATTATAACATTGATGAGATACTGTAGGAATTTAACTCCATGATATTAATTAGTCTATGGTGAAATTGGTTTCATTATACATGTTTCACTTTTCAACAACAGTGAGGACATACTGTATTTTTGTTTGTTTGTTTTATGAAGTCTGTAATATACTGGTACATGTCTAATACAGATACACATTAATATTTTCTATACCAAGAATAATTGTATGGTTCATGTGAAGTTTGTGCCCCTCCTCTGGAGACCCCTATACCACAGGATCCAGGCCAAGCCCCTCAGGGGCTGTCCTGTCTCTTCATGGACTTATTTGACATCTTTTCCAACTCAGCCCTGACCTTTTCCCTTGTCAGGCAGCTAATCCACCATTCCCTTCCCCTCCATCCCAACACATGCCTTGGAGTGAGAATAACCTGGAATTATTCTCCACTTACCTGAGCCACCACTTACCAGAGGTCTGACTATGGACAGTGTATATATAATGTCTCTGGGCCTCAATTCTCACCCACAAAATCGGGACAATAGCTCCAACATTTTAGGGTGGTTGTGAAAACAGAAAGAGAAAACCCCAGAAGGGGGTCTGGTTTAGAGAGGGTGGTCAGTGAAATGATAGCTCTCACCATCATTTTGCCAAGGGCTCAGTCCTGCCTCCAGCCCCAGTTCATGTGAATCTATCTGCCCTGCTGAGGGCCCCTTACCTACTAGTTCAAGAACTACTTTCTTGACCACTCCAACTCACATGAGCTCCCCACTATCCCTCCTCTGGGAGCCTCTAACCTCCGGCACTTAGGCCTGGGTAGCCCCAGATTGCCAGTTAATCATTTCTGTCTACTCTCACTTCTCCAACCAGCTTACATTCTTCTGGAAGAAAGGGGCCACATAGGGTCTTGCTCATTCGGTGCCCATTGCAGGTGACACAGACAAAGCAGTTGATGGGGACATGTGCCCTCAGCCACATGAATCTGAAGTCTTTCCCAACCTCCACCCCCTGGCATTTTACCACCTTTGCCCATTTGCTGAAATCACAGGGTTGCTGTGTCAGCCTGTGAAATCCTACAGGCTGCTACAGAACAGGCCACTCCAAGCAGGCACTCCAGCAGGTTCTGCCAAGCTGGGATCAGCATCTAATCACGTTTCCATCACAACACCATGAGAAATGTGTGACTGGCCCTTAGCAACGGTCTCTCAAGAAAGCTACCCCTATAGAGAGTTCATTAAGTTAGCTGAACACACGTGAGGCAAAATCTAAAAACAGACCCGTGCTGTCTGAAGCCTCATTCTGCACGTGACAGGAGCTGGAAAGGGCAAGGAAGAGCCTCCCTCTCAGCAACAGCAGGGAAGGCAAGAAAGTCTCCTGGGCAGACAGCCCTGGAGTGGCTCCAGATCTCTGAGATGAAGACTGGAGGCAAGGCCTGTCGCATCCTCACCGTATCCCCACTCCCACCCCCACATGCGGATTTGCACTCCAGCTCTCCTCTACTCCCTAAACCCCTTCTTCATCTAGAACCCAGCACAGGGCACCACCAGGAATGGGCTGTGAAAAGCATTTGACAGAGTGAGATTTTAAAAGTCACTTCCACTCAGCAAACCTCAGTCACCTACCATCCTGCAAACCTCTGGCCTAGGTGACACAGTCCTCATTCTTAAGAGGTTTTCAAGGATAGATAGGACACATAACAAAGACAGTTTGAAATAACAACACACAGTAAACGTTCTAATGGAGAAGCATGCAAAGCATTCTGAGAGCAGAGAGGAGAAAGGAGAAATAACACCAAAAATGGGTGGCCAGATGGGAAGGGCTGTGAGGAAGAGACAGTGCTTGCCCTGGGTGTGGCTCCTGACTTGGCACCTGCTAGTTGTCTTCCTCAGCACTCAATTGAATCAGCAAGTGCTGGCTAAGTGGTTAAATAAGAAAGTGTTCCTCTTGGCGAACCCAAAGGTTGCTGGTTCGATTCCCAGCCAGGGCACATAACCAGCCAGGTTGCAAGCCAGGTCTCCAGCCAGATCTGTGGCTGGAGACAAGTGAAAGGCAAACATACATTGATGTTTCTCCCCCTTTCTGCCTCCCTCCCTTCCCTTCTCTCTAAAAATAAAAAGCAAGATCTTAAAAAAACAAAAAAGGAAGAAGCAGAAGGTGTTCCAGAAATTTGATTATTGTCTTTTCCCAGGTTGCTAAGGGGAACCTTGAAGTGCTGCAGTTTCTTCTTTTGTCTTTGGGAACTGACTAGAGGGCTAGAGGGACTCAGGTCTCAGAGCAGACACTTGGGACCCTGCAGCTGCAACCTCTCTGGTTTTCCCCCTTTCTCCTTTCTTTATGGAGACCATGGGGCTAAAATGGGCTCTTGGGCTCAGTTTGATATAAAAAATAGAAAAGCAAACCAGGGCAACACACATTGGTGAGTCATTGCTTTTTCTTTTTTAATGGTTTTGAAATGCAAAACAATCTCAGCCACTTTCACTTAATACTTGCCTTCAAGCAAAACCAGTCCAAAGGGTTAATATTATACATGTGTGATTTTCTGCATTAAAGGAGCAGCCAACCTTGAAAACAGGAAAAAGGGGATTGATGTTCCAATCCTGGCAGTTTGAAAATAAAATACAAGAGAACAGGAGAAGGGAATTGACATCTTTAAACTGAAGGTCTTAGTGGGCCATCAGGACAATAAGAAGCAGATCAGAAAAAGAACAAACCACATACACTTGTGTACACATGTGAACAGAGAGGGAACTTTTAAGAGTGTCCAGTGTTTGAAACATAGGGCATCAGACGTCCAGGCAGCTGGAGCTTGGGTCAGAAATCTGGATCCATAGCAGGGAGTAAAGGTGTAGAGGGAAGTAAGTGTGGAAGCCACTGTGTGGTGGTAGCTGTGAGATTTCAGCTCTCATCCTCCAAGTTACCAGGAGGCTCCATCCCCAAGAGGGAGACACTTGAAGGAAGAAGGACCTTGCTCCTACTTCAAAGAGAGCCACACTCAAAACTGGAACAGACTCGTGGACCAAGTGAAATTTGGGGACCAAGGGGTCTGAGACCTAGTGATGGTGGCAGAGCTCTTCCATGAGAAAATGCTTTGCATGCTTTGAAGCACACTATACAAATGTTAGGGTGTTGTTGTTGTTACTGAGGAAATTAACATCAACATTGACTTCTGTTGGAACTGGTATCTATGATTCCCAGCCTTGTAGCTGTTTGCCTCACTTCCACCCTCCCCACTGAAAATTACTCACTATCTTTCTGTACTCCTTGCCTCAACTCATTCATACTGAGCAGCTACCATGTGCCAGGTCCACCAAAATGGGTAAGACATGGCTAATGCCCTCAAGAAATTCACAGTCCAAATATTTTAAAGCTACTAGATAAGCCAAAAGCATAGGAAAGAAAACAGGCTTTCTTTGGGGACAGGAGAAGGATGGGAGTATTATTATTGAATGCTTTACCATTGAAAGAGCCAACAATAGTGCCCAGGTGTACCTCTTAAAAAAAACAAACAAAAAAAAAAAAACAAAACTTAACTGTGAGCGGTTTTTCACATGCAACAAAATTTTAAAAATTGCTTTTTTTTTTAAATTTTGGCATAAGCTGCTCTTTCAATTAGTCAGGGATTTTATGAAATGGACTTGACCACCTCCAGCAGCTATTCCCAGCTGGCTCCTGAGTGACTATCCCAGCCCTGCAGGTTGCCCAAGTGCCAAACAGCATTTAATTATTTCCTTATTTCACACTGTCCATCAGGAGGCCGAGTTCTGCTTCACGTGAGTGGAACTCCTTCAGCTTATTTTACTTCCATTTTCAACTTCCTATTGACCCAAATCCTTCTCTGGCTCCAGGGCTTAAGACACTGTGTTCCAATTACATAAATTCTAAGCCTCAGAATGGCCATGCATGCTGACAGCCATTTGCTCTGTCCCCTTGGCCCCTAGGTTCTGCTGTCTTGCCCTGTCAGGTGGCCACAACTCCTGTCAACCCTTTCTGGTGGGCAGGGCCAAGAGGACTGGGAAAGGTCCTCAAAATGGTGCTGAGACCATCTAGCCATGCATCCTTACTCCAAGTACCCACTTCCCATTAGAGCACACGAGGAAGAAGCCTTCCTGTGTCCCCCTAGAAGCTGTAAACAAGCAGAAGCTACTTAAAAACAAGAATGAGAATATAATTTATTGGTTCTCAGATTATAGTCCCAAGACAAGCAGCAGCAGCATCACCAGGGACCTTATTAGAAGAGCAACTTTTCAGGCCCCACACTAGACCTACTGAACCAGAAATGAAACTCTAGGGCCCTGATTCAGCTACTGCAGATTTATCAAGCCCTGCAGGGGATTCTGATGGGAATAAGGTATGAGCAGTACTCATGTAACCATTTGAAGCTGGGATGAGAAATGATTGGTCCCTAGTGCATGAAACTTGTAGAAACTGCTTGACTTTACTGCCTGCTTCAAAAGAGTGTGAGTAATCTTTTCTTCAGTCATTTAATTCTACAGATAAGTATTTTAAGATATGAGAATAAGAGTCATATTAGTTTGCTAGGGTTACTATTACAAAATACCACAGGCTGAAGGGCTTAAACAACAGAACACTTATTTTTTCTCAGTTCTAGAGGCTGAAAGTCCAAAGCCAAGGTGTAGGCAGGTTTAGTTTCTCCTAAGGCCTCTCTCCTTGGCTTGCAGGTAGCTGCAGGTAGTTGCCTCTTCAGAGTGGTTGCCTCTCTGTACATGTGTGGGGGTTCAGAATGAGCCACCCCAAGATTTGTCCTGAGTAGTATGCAGACTACTTTGAGCTAAAGGCAATTTTAGCTTCAAGCTCAAGTAAACTCCTGCCCCTCCCTTTAACTACCTAGAGGAACTTGAATTAGGTACCTTGCCCATAATAAGAGATTATCAGAGATAAGTTCTTTTTGACTTATCTATAGGGCAAGGAAAACTTCTATTTACTAAATGTCTGGGGTTTTGTTATTTGTTTTTGTTTGTTTTTGTCATTCCGAAATGACCCTCTGAAGCCCCAAAGGTGCATTACCTCATCCCTAGCTCAGAAGATTTTTATACTTCAATCCCCCTTTCTATCTCAGATCTCACCTGCATATGGGGTCTTTGACTCTCTAATGTGTGTGGGACTCCCATACATATGTATATATTAAATTTGGTCATTTTCTCTTGCTAATCTGTTCCATGTCTATTTGATAATAAGATCAGCCAGAAGAACCTTGAGGGTAGAGGAAAGTTTGTTTCTCCCCTGCGCATGCATGCCCTTGTTGTTTCTCTATGTGTCCTAATCTCCTCTTCTTATAAATCACATTGGGCTGGGCTTACCATAACAGCCTCATTTAAACCTAATCAACCTCTTTAAATGTCTTATTTTCTATTGTAATAACTGCATATGGTGTCAGATGAGTACCAAACTTATCAGGTGGTTACTTCATAAGTTATAGATGTCTAATCACTGTTTTATACCTGAAACTAAGATAATATTGTATCTTAACTAACATTGAAAAACTTTAAACAATTTTTTTAAGTTTTATTTTTAAATACAGTCACATTCTAAGGTACTAGAGCTTAGGACTTCAACATATGCATCGGGGTGGGGAGACATTTCAGCCCATAACAAGAGCCTTCTCAAAATGAACCATACAGCAGAATTCACCAGTCCTGCCTGAAACCCTTTCCCTAGATGGGTGGGACCACAGTGAAGAAGCTAATTCTCCCTTCTCCTTAGCTCTCTCCTCAGTACACAATTTATGCTCTCTCCTGGGACAGCTGATTCTGTAGGCCCCAGGATCCCTGGGAAGTGCAGCCAAGCCTCCATGGACAGGAGAAGGAAATGGAGGTGGAGCAGAAAAGAAGAAAGGGGAAAAAGAATGTCTTTTTAAAAGAGAAGAGGGACAAAGGATAAAGATATTGATGAGTTCATCAGGGAAAGGCCTACCTACCTGTGTTTTTAGAATCAGAGAAGTGACCCCCTAACTGCTCCCAATTTGGAAGGCAAAACAAAGTGCAAGTTTGGAGCCAAACCAAGGTTATATTACTTATAAGCTGTGTGGTTGGTCTGAGGTCAGCCACTTAAGTCCTTGGTGCTTGGTGTTCATTTACTTGCTGGCTAATGTATTCAATCATTCATTCATTCTACAAAATAGTACAGGTTTTCAGATACTCTCCTGGGTATTATTTCCTTATCTGTAAAATGGGAATAATAAGCCCAATTTGCAGAGTTAGGCAAATTCAAAATAAACACCTAGTAGAGTGTCTAACCTATTAGATAATGATTGATTGGTTAGATAGTGATTGATTTGTGGACCTCACCTCACTAGAGTGTAAGCTTTTGAGAACAGGAACTTGTTCCATCTTGATGTACTTCTGTCTCCAAGCTCTCAGAGAGTGATTGGTCCTCCTGGACATTTGAGGAAGGAAAGAGAAATAGAAGGTAGGAGAGGGTAGAAGGAAAGGAAGCCAGCATGGCACACTGAGTGGCCACTGCATTGTTGCTACCACCCAGGATAGTGCAAATCCAGACAATGTCTGAGAACATAGTCACATCAGCACAAGATCATAAAACCATATCACTTCCTTTCTTCCTCAGGAGGATTCTGGGAACAGAAGACTGTGTTATTCTAGAGATTCCAGGTCAGCTCTACACCAGTCCATGAAGCAACTGAACTTTCTCTCTCACCTTCACTGCTGCCTAGTCCCCTCTTAGGTCACTTCTCATTCTTGATGCCAGGACCTTCATGTTACTTACAGGGACTTAGAACCCCTGCTGTTGAAGAAAAAGGGGGTGAAGGAGGGCAGAGCTCTGAACTCTCCACATATCCTCCCATCACTTTACAAGACTGATCTCTGAAAATCCCAGCCATCAAGTATGTGGATTATCTGATGAACAAATTCTCACTGTGGTGAATAAACAAAATAGCCTGGTGTGCTGCCCATCCCAAGAGTGTCTGTCTATGGTAGGTATTATGCTTTAAGCCAAAGACAATACTTACAGAAAATTAGTACTGGACCTGCCAGCCTTGATCCCTCATCTCCAATGGCTAATGCGCAGCCCCACAAACAATATAAAAACTAAAACTGAAGCTGTAAGCAGACTATCTTCTTATAACTACCTGAATCCTAATCTACCTATAAACCTGGATGTTTATGCTGACCTACATTTTCCGGTTGGCAGAGGCAAGGGAAGAAATTCTCTCTTCTGCCTCACTGCTTTCTCAGTACCCCCTAACATTGCCTGCTATTGTCCTATTATCACCTCAAGTTTAACAAGAAGTAATTTCCTGACACATGGAGCTGTCCCAAGAAGCCACTCAACCGGAACACAATAACACCAGTCCACACGGGACATCAGACCCCAACTTCCTTCCTCCCACACACTCTTACTTTGGACTGTAAGAGAAACAAAGTGTGCCTTTTCTCTCCTTGGGGCAAAAAATTTTTAAATCACCACCATGGAAAAACAGCCACTTCCAAAGCTGTGTTTATCATTAGAAAATTAAGGCTGTGCACTTTCTGTATCTTAGCAAAGGAGGTGGAGAGTTAAAGGCAGGTCCAGCCTTCTCTGTTCTGGGCCCTGTTGATGAACAGAGAGCTGTCCCAGTGCCTCAGAGCCACACATAAACTCACACCCCTGCCACATGTTTCCACACCACTGCTAACCATGGAGTTAGCAGGAAGCAGGAAGAAGTCTCTGCTTCATTTCTGCAAACCTGGCAGAAGCAGAGGTGGATGAATGTTGAGGCTTATGAATTGTCAGTGCCAAGCTGCCTCACTTCAAGGTTCTGGGTCAGGCCTTAGCAATACATTCACATGGTATATGTCTTTGTAAATTGTGCAGACATAAGATATTTTACCCTCAATTAAGATTATTTTCCCTTCTGACACCACCTGCATTACCACACTCTAGCAGAGTGATGGAAAAGGTCTGGGACACTGCTTAAGGAGAACGTGAGTAAGGGGTACATTTAATTTGGGTTTCACAGGACATTTTATGTGGTCCACAGTTATTTCTGTGTATTGTTAAGTTATTGCTAGCTGCCCTGGGAAATCTCCCACTGCCACAGGGTATTTTCATCTGCCCTCAGAACACAGAGTGCAAGGCCAGGGGCTGTGTAGCAACAGTGAGCTTGTTCTGGAAGTGTGCGGCAGTGAGAAAGAATCAAGATTTGAATGTATGAAGCCAGAAGCAAGTCTGTGGAAAACTCATTGAGTTCTTACTGCTCATGTATGAAAGAAACTTAATCTCAGTTTTCAAACGTTGGACTACAAGCCTAAACATTTATAGGATACTGCCAATTAATAGTTGTGAAGCTGAAAGATATAAATATAATAGGAGAAACAAGTTTTGATCATCTGGGTTTGAGGAAAAATACTTTTTCTCTCCATAAAAAGTATTATAAAGTCATTAACATATGAAGAAGTGATTGAACATTATGTAAATATAAGAGAAGGAAAGAAAGTCTTGTAAGGATGTGCTTATTAATAAACTATTTGGGTGGGCATGTGTGTGCTCTTTTCCTACCTCATCATTAAAACCAAACCTTGATGTTGAATAACAAAACTTGACCTACAAATAATTTTTCTATTTTTCATGCGTCTTCCTAAGCCTTTTACTAGGCAAGAAAGTAGCACAGCCTGGAGGATATCTTGATAAAAATACCTGCCTTTGGAGTAGAAAAACAATAATTATTAAAAGAGTAGGTAATTTCTGAACAATGTCACACCCAGGTACAGGGCTGAAATTCAGCATCACAGGATATGTTAACTGAACATCCAGATGTAAAGGCCTATTTTGCCAGAGCCAGAAAACATGCAGGCCACCTAATACCTTCAATAACTTAGCATCATAACAATAAGACACAGGTTTTGAAGGACACAAGGGAAACAATTCGAGTGGCATTAGAATCTGGGAAACTATGAGAAGCTAAAGTATAAGTAAACAATAAATCCCCTCTGGAACACAAGAAGAGACAAAGCTCTTGAGGAAGCCTGACGACTCTGGGAGACCAACCCACAATCCATTGCAGACAACCAGGGAGGCCTGGACCACCCCTGGAGGACCACTGATGTGGTGGGTAACTTTGGGAGCACAAAAGCAACACTCTCTGTGGCCACAGCTACTTTAATTGCCTAAAAGATACAATGCTACTTACAACCCATTTGGGGAGTCTGTAGGGTTTAATAAGTTCATGTACATAGCCACTGAGAAGCTGGAGAAAAGACTGAAATTATATTATTTCTGGCCAGGAATGTTCCCTCTAAAATACCTTATAATTACAGTGCCACCCTTACAGACACAGGCCACTGTGAAGTCCTGAGCTGTATCATAAACTTTTCCCCACCTAATAAACCTCCTCTGTTGGCATTTTCCTCCCTAAAGCATTTGCTATTACTCCAAAGCTTACTCTGCCCTGGCCTACCAACCTCAGTGGGAATCTCAGAAGGCTATAACAGAGTGAAGACCAACAAAGCTTCAAGTCTAACCACTTTGTGCTGTAGAGGAAGAATTGGGGTCCAGAGGCTGCAAATAACACTCATGAGGTCACCTGAATGACCTGTAGGCTCAGCCATTTTCTAGTGCTTTCAGGCCCTGCTTCTTCTAAACACATCATGGGCTGTGCCCACACACATGGGCATGTCCATAACATGGCCATTTATCCAAAAACAATTGCTCTCTCTCTCTCACTTACACACAGTTAATAGACTGAATGTGTCTATTATAAGAAGGGAAACATTCATTTATTTAACCAACAAATATTCACTGAAACCAACTACAGGAGAGAAAAAATGATGGATAAAAGGACATAGCCCCTTCACTTATAGAGCTTATTATTTAATAGAACATAGGAAACAATGTATAAAAACCACACTAATACAATGTTTTGGAATAAAAGGTACTAAATAGATACTTTTATCAGTATTTTCCATTGCTAGTATTTCCATCAGGGCCTTCATGCTCATAGATAGGAGCTTCATAATGTAGGGGGTTGTATTTATTTTGTGCATTGCTATATAGCACATAGTAGACAAGCAAGAAATATTTGCTGAATGAACTAGTCCAGATATTTCTCATAGCTATTAACAATCTTTCTTAGCTCTTGAATAAGTAAACTTGTTTTGAGTTACAAATGCATTTATTTCCCCATATGCTATAAAGGGCTGATTTGTTAAAATGATATATGCCTCTGAAATATTTTCCTAGAAACATTGATATACATATAACACTTAAGGTTTGAACTGGCTGAATCCACTCACTCACAGCTGATTTGATCTGGTTTGAACTGGCTCAAAACAATCACAACCTGTTTGATCTTAAAACCAGATCAAACTGGTTCAAACCAGATCAAACCAGCTCAAACTGGATTAAACCAGTTCGAACTAGGTTAAAACCGGATCAAACTGGATCAAATCGGTTCAAACCAGTTCATACAGGATCAAACCAGGTCAGAAATAGTCAGAAACTATTTCAACCAGTTTGATCCAGTTTGAACCTGTTTTAATCAGTCAGAACTGGTTTTATCGGGTGAATTTCCCTGGAGTTGTTTATAGTTTTCCTTGAGCTGGTTAAGCTCATTGAGCTTTTCTATCATCATTCTTTTCAATGCCTTATCTCACATTTGGTGTGCCTCTGTTTCATTTGGTGGTCTTTTGTGAAATTCCTCCTTTCCTTTTGGTGATGGACTGATTCTTTTCCTCCCCATTTTGGGTGTCTCTTGTTGCTTGCATCTTTTTTTTTTTTCCCTTGGATTCATCTGCTTTGCTTCCTTGCCTTAGTTGCCCACCCTTCTGTATTAGGAGATTTCTGGGTTTCAATGTTGCAGTCCGGTTAAAACTGGATCAAAAAGGCTCAAACTGGATCTAACCGGATTAAACAGGTTCAAACTGGTTGAAATCAGTTGAAACTGGAAAAAACCAGATCAAAGAGGATCAAACCAGTTGAAACTGGTTGAAACCAGATCAAACCGGATCAAACCGGTTGAAACCGGTCCAGTTTAAACCGGCTTGATCCGGTCGGTACCGGTTTCAACCTGTTTGATCTGGTTCGATCCAGTTTGAACCGGTTTGATCCGTTTTGATTTGGTCAGAACCAGTTTGATCCGGTTTGAACTGGTTTGATCCTAGCGGAACCTGTTAAACTCGTGCATGCAGGTGAAGGGAGATTCAATCCGAATCAAGCCAGCTGGTACTGGTCCAAACGGCGTCAAACACGCAGCTGAAAGGTATTCAAACCAGATCAGCTGAAACCTGTTTAAACGGAGTCACAGTCTGAGTGGTTCTCATGTCCGGTTTAAAGCAGATCAAAATGGCCGAGCCTGGTGATTATTACATCTAACAGGATGAGATGGGTTTAGACCAGTTCAAACCAGTCCAGTTTGAACCGGTTTGATTCAAACCGGTTTAAGCTAC